>VXBZ01012877.1:196347-223696 GCA_013399135.1 Heliornis fulica | reverse complement strand
CCTCAACGCGCCTCCTCACTGCTCGCCCAGCAGCGCACTCGTCGTACCCCGCTCCCGCCTCTGAAGTCTCCAAGGGCACCGCGGGAGCAGGAGGTTCTTCCCGCCCGAGGTCCCGCTCCAGAGCCCCGCAGGGGGTTGGGAAAGCCCAGTCGCCGGCTCGAACGGGAGGGGGCTCGCCACAAAGCGCTGCCGGGACCGGGCGGGCCGCNCTGCCGGGACCGGGCGGGCCCCGCGCGCGGGACCAGGACAGCGGGAGCTGCCTCCAAGGTGGGAATGCGGGACAGCACCGGCAGCCACCAGCCCCCCCCCAGACCGCGGCCTACCAGTTGGGGACGAAAGGGGGGGATGGGGGAGCGCCTCAGACTAGGCCCAGCGCGCACAGCCTGCAGCCGGCCCTAGCGGCCCCCTCACTCCTGCCCACCACAGGCGGCTCGCAGCCGCGGACCCCCTCCCCCCCTCACCTGCGAGCGGAGCGGGACGGGAGCGGGAGGCGTCGCTTCAACCTCAAGCCTGCCCGGCGGACGAGAAGCACCTCACGCAACGGCGTGCTCTGCCGCCGGCTAGATATATCCGGCGCGCAGCCTACCCCAGCGGGAGGTGGACTGGCCAATTAGGGAACGGCGGCCCTTTCACTCGGATGCTAATTGGCTTACGGGGTAAAGAGGGCGGGCAGATAGTTGAGAGATAGCTCAATCCACCAACCAGACGTCCTGACTCCGCGGGGCACGAAGCGCGATCGACACCAAAGAGGAACCAATGGACGGTTGCGCTCGCTCCGCTGGGGCGGGACGAGACTTGATGGATTTTTCCTTTAGCCAATAGGACGACGCTACCCGCGCTACCACGGGAGAAGGGCGGGCCAGGAGTGACGCTATAGTATGGTTGAACCGCACAGGAGCGCCCTTGAGAAGTTGGTGGTAAACCCCGTTATAGATCGGGGCGGGACCCTCAGTGCGGCACGGAGCGCTGCGACCAATGAGGGAGCGCAATGGGTCCTGACGGACAGGTCACCGCTCCGGCAGTCTTAAAGGGGCAGACAGCCCGCCACGAGGGGTGGTGTTTCGCGCCCAGCATCACCCCCTGCTGGAAGGAAGGGGACAGCGCCCAACATGGCGGCGGCGAGGCCTGGCGGGCTGTGGGCGGAACGGGGGGGATGTACCCAGGCCCCCAAGGGAGAGAGCCACAAACCCCTAACCGTGAGCAGGCCGTGGGGGTCCCCCTCGCTGGCTGAGCCTCCTGGGCCTGCCGCCTCGTCTTGCACCAGGGCACACAGAGACCCCGGTGGTAACGGCCCACTCGCCTCAGAGGAGTGTGGATAAACTGAGCATTTCATACTCTGTGTGGCACCGCGGCCAAGGCCACCTCCACCAGAAACATGCCCTGCTGCTCATGGAAGGCAGTGGTTGCCCTCTCCAGAGCAGAGGAACGTGGGCTGGCTTCCCCGTCCCGTCCCCAGGAGACCCCAGGCAGAGCTGGGAGTCTCATTCAGCTGCTTTTCTTTTACAACTTCTGGGACTGCATCTACCCCAGGGGAAAGACAACCAGGCAAGGCCGTTTCCTAACACACCTTGCAAGGCCCAAGAACTTCTGTGAAGGAGAAAGGCCTCGAAGTTCCCAGATCCATCCCCAGCAGCAGGCGCTGGTCAGGGAGCCCAAGGAGGGAAAAAGGAAGCAGTCAGCCTGAGCCAGCCAGCTCCCAGAAGGCCACAGCTTTCCATTTGATTGTGTTACATCCCATCCCAAATGAATCTATGACCTGAAGTAGTCAGAGATATATTTCACCCTATAAAAATTACTTCCTCCCCACCACTGTATCTCTAAATGCTGCCTAAAACTCTCCCTGCTATGCCTTGCAGCTAGAGATACAGCCAGCAAACTGGCACGGGGCCATGCTCGGCATTAATATCCTTCCACACACGCAGCCCAGCTATTTATAGACTAAGCCACATTGCAACCCGCCAGTTCATAAATCAGTAGTGCAGACTTTTGCAAAGTTTAACATGAGACCAGTGACCCGGCAGAACAGCCATCCAAAATAAACTCTACCAGGGGTATCCTAGCCATCTCCCTCCCGAGAAATGTGAGGACAGGTAATTCCTCTTTAATAAAAAGGTCAGTCCCACAACAGGGTGCCTATGCACTTCAAAATGAACCATCTCACTCCCCCTGTGCAACAGAAGCTCACTAGGAAAAGGCATTCACAGCACACTCTGGTCAGTCTTCCTGATGGGGGCTCAGG
Organism: Heliornis fulica; assembly: GCA_013399135.1. Classification (NCBI taxonomy): domain Eukaryota; kingdom Metazoa; phylum Chordata; class Aves; order Gruiformes; family Heliornithidae; genus Heliornis; species Heliornis fulica. The sequence continues at coordinate 221,457 of VXBZ01012877.1, read as the reverse complement.
GCAGAATCAATTCAGTGCAAGGGCAAGGGTTAGCCAAGGCCAGGAGACATCGGTGTGGTAGCAAATAACCAGAAACACCCTGGTTATTCTTTCTGTTACAGGGTAGGATTCTTTACAGGAAGATGCTGAAGCCCAGCACGTGCTCAGGAAGTATCACCACCCCACGCAGCTATGCCAGCTCTTCTCAGCCCTGATGTACTGCACTGTCGCTTTCCTGGTTACTCACAGCCTGCCAAAGCACCCGAGCTGCACCCTGTGCCCACCACAGCCTCCTTCATCTTGCCTAGAGTTTTTAAGAAAGCAGCTACCTTCAAAGGGCTAAACAGACAGGGAAAGAAAATGACAAACCACCTCAAAGCAGACCTTCAGGGACCAGCATCCTTTCTTTCAACCTACTCTGAAGTAGACACCCCCAAATATCCCTCATTCAATAATACAATCTAGCAGAGGTCTCCTGAACCAGCAAATCTCAAAACCTTGAAATACAAAGAGGAACAAGCTTTCTGAAGCAGCCCAGCCAACTGTCACACCTCCTGCCCCTTCTTTAAGACTCTCTACCTGCCTCTTGCAGTGTGTCTGACTGCTGGTCCACAGCCTGTAATGTTTGGGATCAACGACAAACTTTCTCCACTGCTTTCTGCTTAAGCCCTTGTCACCTCATGCCTTCTGACTTGAAGTCTCAACTTTACTCACACCTGGGGCTTCATCTTAAACCAGACAGTATCACTCCAGCCATGACCACGTGTATCTCCTCACAAGTGGCAGCAGCATTTTAGTATCAGAAAAATGGGAAAAGAAACATAACCACAAGAAGTGGGGCTGTGCTTCAGCAACAAACACTCTTAAGAATTAAATCACTGTCCCCAAAAGGCTGCTAAGAGCCATTTGGTCAGTGTGCAGAGTGGGCCCAGGAGGCTCCCAACACCTCCATCCCACGGCCTAAGCCAGTGCGTGTCCGTGCAAACAAAAGCCACGGGCTCCCAAGCACCCGACGTGCCCAACCCTTCCCTGTGCAGCAGCCCCCGACCTCTCTGCCCTCCTCGGGCTTCTCTGCAGCTGCTCCCGGTGCCTGGTCCACGGGTGACTTTGCAAAACGCCGTGTTCCGCGGAGCCGTGCGGTTGGGATGAAGGCGGCTGGGAAGGGTCTGCCCCTGTGAGGTTACCGAGAAGGGACGAGGGTCCTCCCTGCACAGGGAGACCGGGCGGCGGCTGTCCCGGGAAATTGGCGCTGGGGAAGGTGGCGTGGGAACGGGTGCTGCCTGGTGCCGCCTGACCCTCTGCGGCCCCGGGGGCGCTGTGCTGGGCCGGCGCTCAGGGCCCGGCCTCGGCCCTCAGGCGTCGGCCGCGGCCCGCCCCTTCCTCCGTGCCGCGTCGAGAGCCGGGAGCCGCCGCCGCGCTCCGCCATGCCGGTGGGTGCCGGGCCGGGGGCGGGGGGAGCGGGGNCCCAGCCACTGGGGCTTGGGGACACGGCGGTGGGGGGGCTGCCCTGGGATCATCCTGCTTCATCCCGGTTCAGTCCTTCCTGCACACCCGTACCCACAGAGCAAGCGGAGCATTTGTAAATTAATATTAATAAAATGTGAATTACACAGGAAAATCCTGATGGGAACTGCCATTCCTGAACTTCTTTCCTGAGTGAATGGCGCCTGTGAGGGTTTTTTAGCCCCTCGGTGATGGGAGGGGGGGGCAAAGGGTGGTTTTGAATAGGAAACAATGTGGGTTGCAGGTAACTAATAAAACCCGGCTTTTCTTTTTTAAGGAAAATAAAAAAACACGTGCAAGAAAAGGAAACTAGGATCTGTCTGGTGCCAAAGGTTGAGCGCCATGATTAGTGTTACAGGCAAGCACGCTTACACTGACCCGAGTGTCTCTCACAGGTAGTGAAGATAACACTGGGGCCCCAGTGAAGGGATGACAAAACAGGACTAATGTTCATTAGTTTTCAGTTTTGTTGGTATTTTCATGAATTTATTATGTTGGAGACCAGACTACAAACTACCTCATTTGTAGACACAAGAAGAGAAGATGGGGAAGCACCAAAAACCTGGTAAACTAAGTCAGGACAGTGGGTACCTGAAGACTTGCTTCTTCTGGGCTCCCCAGGGCTAGTGGACTGAGTCTGACAGAGACCACAAGCTGTGCTGACCCCAAAAGGGTGTCCTGGTGTGATAAGAGGCCAGAGAGTTTCCAAAGGTGCCTCAGGATTATGTTGTCAGTGACAGCACAAGGATGCTATAGGGAGGAGTACCGGGAGCTCTTGGGTTTGTTGATGTATACCTACATGTTGGTTAGGGAGGACTTGAACCCACCTCCCCAAAGATAAAGGGGACAGGTGCTATGTGTGTTGTCAACTGTGCCCTCCCTGACTCCTCGTCTGCCTCTTTTCAGAAACACGAGTTTTTTGTGGACATGACCTGTGAAGGCTGCTCCAATGCGGTCACCCGTGTCCTGCACAGGCTGGGAGGTGAGTCAGTGCTGGGTGTGTGTCAGGCAGCTCACCAGAGCAACGCCAGCTCCAGGGCAGGATGTCACCACCCTGGGGTCCTCTGTCTTGCAAGGGTAATGTGGTTTGGTTTTGCTGGCTGGTGATGGTATCAGGGTTTGCTGGCAGAAGCCACGTGTATGTTTGACTGATGGCCTTGGGAGCATGCCTGCTTTTACCAGCAGAACTTGTTTTTCTCTTTCTCACAGGTGTTCAGTTTGATATTGACCTGCCCAACAAGAAGGTGTGCATTGACTCAGAGCACAACGTTGACACCCTATTGGAAACCCTAAAGAAGACTGGAAAGAACGCTTCCTACCTTGGGGAGAAGTCTGCACAGTAGCCTTGCCTGGTGTGATGAGGCTAGGTATATACCAGGTGTATGAAATGCTGAAGAGATAGATCTGAGCTTTTTCCATCTCTCCCAGTAAACTAGGCTGCTTCCTAGGAAGCATAAAGTAGGAAAGACTTGCAGGTCCAGCTGCATTAAACTCCTAATTCAGAGAAGCAGCAAAACCACATACAGCCAGCAGCATTTCTGTGTGGGACCTCTTAGCTACTCTCCAAAGCCCGTGTGATCCCAACCATGGTATTAGTGGAGAGGTAGAACACAGCCTCTGTGCCATTCCCAAGTGAACCTAGAGGTTCTCATAACATATCATGCGTGAGAACTCCAAAGAATTCACAAGCTGACCAGAGAGAGTGGTGGCCCCCAGCAATACCAGGGCGGGTGATGGAGCACAAAGACCCCTATGGCCATGTGATGCAAAGCATTGGTTGTTAGCACAAGGACCTCCATCATATGGTTCTGTTGGTATCATTGTTAATCCACTAAACTCAAGGATGCAAAACCAGCAGCACCCATAAAATGTTGGGTTTCAGACTAGCTCTCAGTGCACACAGCCCCTGGCCAGCTGGACATCTATCCCAAGGACAACCTGATGGTTGCAGCCTGTCAATTTTCCTAGAGTCCCAGCACTGAGGACATTTACAAAACTTTTTTTCTGACTGTGAAATGTTTTTTTTTCACACAGGGTTCATTTTCAGATGTAAAGAATCAAGTAAAAGGAGAGGGCTGCCCACTCTCTCCACCTTGGTGTCCAGGATTATTATATTGCATCTCTTAAGAGCTGGTTTCTGTCAGTGGAGCTTTCTAAATCAATGATGTTTTTAAACAGTCTTGTTTGATTATCACAAATACCCAGCACAGATGCACTGAAACCAGTTCATGCTGATTTAATTTCCAGTCAGCAAATTAAATCAGGGATTTACACCAGCAGGAATTTAACTGATAAAAGAAAGAGTTGAGCTGATACTGGTGTGGGTGTGCAGTAAATCTGTATTGTTTCAATAGATTGATTTAACAGATTTTAAATCTGCAATTTATATCATTTGAGCAAGCTCTCAATACTTCTAAGAAATTGTTTAAAATCCTAGCTTTAATCAAATAACATTGCTATTTAAAACACAGAGAGAAACATGCTCTGAATTGATTAGTGCTACAAATAGTTTTCAGCTCCTGGTATTGACTGCAGAGCTGGTTTCAACTTGCAGGGACATGTGGACTATGTCTCAAATGCCTGAAAAAGTTAACCATTACAGCAAAGCCAGTCTCAAATAATAGAATCATAGAATCATAGGGTTGGAAGGAACCTTCAAAGGCCATCTAGTCCAACCCCTCTGCAGTGAGCAGGGACATCTTGCACACCATGTCCATTTTCTCCTTGGCCTTGTGTTCTCACCACTCTTTTTATGTTATATCAAGGCAGCTAAGGAGTCTCATCTGCTCTGGCCAACATGGCAGAATATTTCTCTCAGTGCATTTGTTTTCCTATTGTATATTAACTGAAACAATTTGACTTACCCAAGGGTCCAAAACAAAGGGGAGAAGCTGGACTGCCCTTGTTGGTAGTTTCTTGCTAGATCACTTCAGCTGTCAATGGAAAAAAAACCATTAAATTTCAGTTTTACATGACATTTCCCTCCATAGGGAATATTTTTAGAGGTTCATCTATTAAAGGAGGGAGGGAGGGAGAGAGGGGGGAGGGAGGGAAGTTGCAGTTCACTGGATTAGACCCGGGCGGGTGTTTTCTTTTGGCTGGTGCCGGCAGAGGGCATCTTTGTACAACTTTATCTCCTGTGTGGGTTAGAACTTTTTTCCTAATTATTTATTTATTTCTCAATGTCTTATTTATTTGTCTTGCAGGGACTCAAACATGACTTCAGCAAAAAGATGGCTTAACTGTTTGCCTATCTCCCAACTTGCTCTGTCATTTGAAGTTTACTACCCTGCCAGATGTCAGGCTGGCAGGAGGAGACAGCTGCAGCTTTGATTTTAGAAGTGGAGGGGAGGATGTTATATGTTCATTCTGTTCCCACAGTAAATCGAGGTGCTGCTTCTATCTTTCAGTGCATGTCTGTGTGTCTGTGTGTCTTTGTACTGCTTTACGTGGTTTTCTGTTCAAGAGATGGCTCTGAGGGATGGGGAAACGACCCATCACATGCCAGACAGGTCTCCCAGGAAATTGCACCTGTCTTTAGAGGCTGATCACATCTCTGCCTGAGGGACGTCTCAGGAGAACTGAGCTTGAGCATCACTTAGATTCAGGGATTCTGTGTCTTGGCAGATGTCTTTCCATCACAGAACTGACAAACTTTCAATTTGGGGTGCAGGTGCTGGGAAGAAGGGACTCTTGCAGGGAGTCAAGGATAACTGAGTGTTTTTTTTTGAGCTAGCAGGAGCCACAAAGCAGAAGTCACTGGACCCCAGGGACATGATCTTTCTCACAGGCTAACGACATTGCAAGTAGGAGCAGGGTACACAGACTCAGCCTAGGTTTAGTACAGTGATTTTAGGGAACTTTCATGGCCATATAAATGTGAGGAATCATTCTGGAGCCTGGGCCCAGCTTGGGACAAATGGATTGGTCCCTTTCCCTAGCAAATGTCCCACATGACCCCCTTCCTTGCCCACCTACAAAATTTCAACCAAACATGCATGCACCCACAGACACAGCAGGAGAATGTGCTGGTGTGGAATGAAGGGGGTGGAGGAAGGCATGTTGGATTCTCTCCCAGGTCTCAATTTCTCAGCTCAGTGACCAGTGTTATGGACTATCACCCATGTGCCCAGCTCCCATTCAATAATTCAGATTTTCACCCCAGTGAAAGGATTGCATGTGTCTGTCCCAGTCTGCTGTCTCTTGTTTTCCCTGGGGGCTGGCTCCCGTGCCTGTCAGTCACATGTGACTTGTTCTGTGGAGATGAAAACCAAGTAAAGTTTGAAGGAGACTGTAAGAAATCTTTCATAGTTGTACACTGAGATTACTTTTGACATATTTTGACATGACTTTGACATACACCCAAGTCCTTTTTTACCATTGATCTAAAGCACAATGAATTGCTGTAGATGCACTTGCAGGGTCTGGAGATGCTTGAAGGAAGGTGTTGCAGACAACTTTTTTACTTTTTCCTTTAAGAGAAGCTAACAGACTGAAGTCAAACATGACTGCTTTATTTTCTTGCATTAAAATCTCCCAGTGGCAGGAAGTTTCTGGAGCCATGGCCAAGAACCACAATCTATTTCTGCTTTCTGCTTGTGCACTCAGACTCCTGGAATGACAATTCTCAGCTCCTGGATGGGCAAGAGAATCCCTTTCCCTAGCCCCCTCCTCGATGATGTTTGCCAGTGTAGGTTATTATTAGTTTCACCTTCCTCCCAGGCATGGCCAGTGCATCCACCGGCAGCTGGTTGCCCAGTGGCTCTGCTCTGGTAGCAGTGGGCTGGAGGAGGACATGTGCTGTAGGTTTGGTGTGGAGGTGATGTCACAGCTGGCCTTGGAGCCAGCAGTCCCTGTTGTACTTGCTGTCTGCCAGACTGGCCATGGTGTACCCACAGAGGATAACTCCCAGTCTGGCTTGCTGTAAATCAGGCTGCTTGTCCTTGATGTCTGGGCTGCAGCTCATGCTATCCACACACCCCTGGCTGCTTTACTCCCCTCTCCCTGCTCTGCTAAACTGCTTGTTTTGGTTAAAGCCTGCTTATCTCTGAGCTAGACAAGGAAAGATTTCTTCCCAGAACCAACCAGAAGGTTCATGCAGATCCCTGAAGTTTCAGCACTCATCTCAGGACTGCAGTTTCCTCTACCAGTCAGTGTGGGTGGAGGGGCTGAATGCTGCTTTAAGTTCTTGGCTGATAAAAAAAAAAAAAGATGTTGCAGCTTTGGGTGGAAATGGTCTGCAGTGGTGGGCTGTGGTCACCCCAAGCTGGCTGCAGTGCATTGGGAACACACACTGCCAGGCAGGGAGAGGACCAACCCTTTGCCAAGCCTGCCTGGTGCTGGTTTGCATCCACTGAAGCAGTGATGTCCAGGATGGGGGATCCCCCTCTTGCTCCCTGCCCTGGCCTTTGAGAAGTGCCTCTCTCTGCCCCTGGCAGCAGGCAATGTTAGCACTAGGCTGCCCTATGCTGCCACTAGTTCTTAATGACAACCCTGTGTCATTTCAGACCCTGTAATTTCCCTTTGTGTGCAGCATGGCAGGAGCTGGCCACAGCCACTTCCCTGAGGTGTCCCTGCCACTCGCTTTCTGATGGAGATTCTCTCTCTGCAGGGTTTGTGGGCTTTCCTTGTGTGCACCAAGGGCTCCCTTGAGCCCTGCTTCAACCTTCCTTCAGCAGCCCCAGTGCTCAGACCCTCCCATGGCATCCCTCTTCCTTCCCCCTAGCTCCATGGGGAAGAGAGCTGCTAGGGTTTGTTCTCCAGATGAGAAGAGAGGAATGCTGTGATGGTCACTAACCCCAGCACTCCAGGCACATGTAGTGAAAATACCAAAGAACTGGGACAACTCCTTTTAAAGCAGGGCTGGAGGATGGTGCCCAAACCACTGCTTGTTTTCTCCAACAGAAGCCCAGCAGGACAGCGTCACATGTGCTCCCCCATCAACCTTGCAGGGGAACAGGGAGTTTCAAGCAGACCAGGCAATCTGCCCCACACTCTTTCTGGCTGCTTTCCTTTCCTCCAGATAAGATAAGGTGTTTGGGGAAGATGACCTGCTGGGCCTGCCTCTGGGACAGCGAGTGCAGGAGGCTCTGTACCAGTGCTCCTGAAGTAGTGGCTCTGCAGGAGGACATGGTGCCTCCCAAAAGGCCACTTTTCCCACAAACCTTCAGCCAGAGCTGAGTAATGACACCCTGTGACAGTCTCTGCTTCAGTGTGGGCTGGGTTTGGGATAGAGACTTTTAAGGAAGGATGGTGGAGTCTGAGCAGAGCAGCAGGCCTGCAGGGTGGCTCTCTGCAGAGACAAGACATGAAATCATTCTTTGCTCAACCACTGCACAACTTCAAGATCTTCAAAATCTTCATTCATTAGTCTGGCCTGAAATTGGTCTCCAGCTTGCACATCATGGAGAGAGAGAGCTCAGCAAGCCTGCAGAGATAATGTGGTCTCAGTAATTTCCACAGGAGACAGTATGCCTGACACTGCGGCTGTGTGGCCATTTTCAGACAAGGAAATGCTCAGTTTGCAATGCAAACAGGAAAGGGTGGCACTCAAAAAGGAGCTTTCCTGCACCAGAGACACCCTGATGCTGCAGGACATGCCAGTGTCCTGCTGGAAAAGGGATGTGTCAGCCCTGCCAGCTGCACGAGCAGCAGCTGGTGAGGCGCAATGTGAGCACAGCCATCCATGGAGATGTCCTCCAAGAGCAGGAGTTCATTTCTGGCCTCTTTATGAGGTTCTCAGTCCATCTCCAGCTGAACTGTGGGAGTCCATGAACTGTCTCTAACTTCAGCACCAGTAAAAACTGGGCAAACCCAGAGGGACAGGTTTTCAAAGTCCTTTTGCTCCCCCTGCCGCAAAATTATCAAAATTATCTTTGCTTTTCCCCTGCCATGGTGCTTTCAGCAGAAAGCATTTGCTGTTCTCACCTACCCTGTTGTGTTTGCAGCATTGCCCTTCTTGTAGTGCTGCAGTGCTTCTGGGAGTTACCTTCCCAGAAGCTTTTTAAACAATAACCCAATTTCAGTGGAAAAGAAAAAGCCCAGTCCTTTATCCACAAAAGAAAAAGCTGCCTTGGTTATCCCAGAGCTGCCTTAAGCACCACTGGCTTTTCAGCACTTTCTAATTACCAGATGACAGACAGGGGATGATTTTAGCCAAAGGAGCAGTTGTATTTGGTTGAACCACCCAGTAAATGAGAGAATTTCCAGAATAGCACCTCAGGCTGCAGAAAGCAGACAAGGGAAGGGAGATCCCCCCTTGGTGCCTGCAAAGGGTGATCCCTGATAGCTTGGAGTGATAAATTGCTGTGAAATTTCAGGGTGCAAAAGAAGGGTTTGGTTCACAATAGTCTCAGGAATTCCACAGGCATGTTGTATCTCTGTGTTAAGACTGTTACACTGAGGATTAGTTACCAAAAGTTGGGGATTTTCTACTCTTATTCTGCTTTTAAATGTTTGCTTTAAGAAGCAATCTGCCTTAGGCTTCCACCTTCATTTTCCTGCCTGCTCCCAGCCCAGGCACGGCAGTAGGGGAGTTGGGAGATGGATGAGCAACCTGACTTGCAGGCAGGATCACACTCCCATGCTCCTGGGGCCAAGGTTCCCAACTGCCATGTTGCCCTGACCAGCTGCTCTTTGAGCTCGAGCTGTGCAGCCAGGCCTGGCTGTCCCTGTTGCATTGGGCTGGGTGTCCACAGCCACAAGCATCACCCTAAGTGGTCACACATCTCTGCTGATGGTGAAACAGGCAGGTAACGTGGTCCCTTGGAAGGACTCAAACTCCCATATTGGCTGGAAAAGAGCTTGGTTTTCTGTCTGAATTAAATGTGCTGGTCTTAGGTCTTCTCAGTAAGGTCTACAATGACCTGACTTTCCCTGCTATGAAGACACAGCCGGTCTGAGGACACTCTGTAATGGGTGATGCACAGAGCTGTCCTAATGACTGCTGCATGGACACAGAACAACTCAAAGCAGCAGCAGGTTCCAAATCCCCTGCCAATACACACAGATCCCCTGAGTGACCATCACAGGCTGCTTTCCACACTGCAGCTTCCAAAACAGCAAAACACATGGGGGGGACCTGACAAGACTCCTGCTCCAACACTGTGGCAGTGTAAATAGGAAAAAACCCAAACCCAACAAACAAAAAAACAGGCTTAATGAAGGGCTTCAAGATCAGGAAATGTGCACATGCACTAGCCAGAGCACAAATATTTTTGTTTGGAGGTGCTTTCCCCGAGGGTTCAGCAAGGTGATCTAGGCTGGGTTACACAGCAAGGGTAGCAAACAGTTCCCGGCCAGTCCGGAAGGCAGCAGCCACAGGGCACTGCTGTTCTGCATCCTTCCCTGGTGCTCCAGCCTCTGGCTTTACCCTCCCACAGCATATACAGACCCTATTCAACCATTTGGCTAAAAGCAGATGGGGAGGGAGAGAAAACAAAGTCAAACGGGAGGGAGAAAGGCAGCTTTTGTGCAGCCTCTGTTTGCAAAAGGCAGCCCAAGCCCCTTTTGGACTAAGGTTTCATTTATTGGACTCTGGGGAGCTGAGGCTCAGAGCCCTGTGGCTGCTGCAGGCATTTTGGGGAGCAGGTAGGGAGGCAGCTCTTGTGAGTGAGGAGCCATTTCTGAGGGTCTGTGGCATACACAGGACACACTGCAAGGTCCCTGGCTGCTCCAGGGAGAGCTGATCTACTCTGTGACTGTGATAATATATGGACCTGTTCTAGGTCACCTGGATGGGACAAGGGAAACTGGTCTGCATAGGCAGGAGCCTTCAGCCTGGCCCTTCCTGCTATTGTCCTTCTGCTCATCATGCCTGTTCCCAAGCATCTTCCAAAAAGCTGCTGGGTGCTGCATAACTGGGTTTGGGTTTCCCAGTGGGTTTCTGTGCTGTCAATGGAGCAGGGCACAGCCAGAAGAGTGATGCTGCTGCATTTCAGAGTTCGACACGGTTCCCAGTTCCCAGCTGCGAGGACATTTCCAGGGCAGGACCATCTCTCTAAACCCACCTGAGACCTGCTCACCCATTTTCAGCAGATGACAGAGAAAATGTTAAACACAGCTCACTCCCTCGTGAATGCAAATAGAGCAGGAGTCCACTGTGCCCAAATGCCCTCCTGTCCCATTTCAGATGAAGCACATTCCCCCTCTGCAAAGCTCCTACTTGGGCACAGGCAGAGCCTGGCCCACAGAAGCCAGCGTCAGCACGGTGCACAATTCCTGGCAGTCACAACAGGAGCCACTGGCTTAATCTGTTGTGCACAGCTTTAAAAAACCCAACCCATACAGCTATTGTCAGGGTGATCCCATGGATTTCATCAGAGTCTGCACGGGACATGGGGCTGTCTCTAGGGCAGTGGAGGGGAGCCTGGGGTGCTGCCTGCTCAGGATGGAGTTGCAGGGAGCAGCCCTGGTGCTCCTGGGTCTGGCTTACCCAGACTTGGCTGTGCTGCTGACCTACAAAGAGAGACAATTGTCTCTTGGCTTTTGCCTTGCCTTTGTGTCTCAGTTGAGCTGGTGGGGTTAGTTCTTCATATCAAACAGGCAAAGGCATGGGAAAAGAGCTTAGGGTCTCCTTTCATTGGAGAAAGCCCCAGCATCAGTATTTACATCTGTATTTCCCTTTATTTTTTTCGTTCCCCACTTCCCCTGCCTCTGACCAGCACTAAATGTTTGTGTCCTCCCAGGAGCAGCCAGCAAAGAAGGTGGCTCCGTGGGAGTGATCCAATTTCCAGGGCAACCGGGATGGGACTGAGTCCAGAGCGTCCTCGACTCACAGTGCTGCTCTTATTTCTTCTCGGTTTCCTCTCCATTTGCTTTCTTAATTCAGCTTTTCCTTTGCCAGGGGAGAAGCCAAAAAAGCAGAGATGTGGCCCATTCAGAGTCCTCCCCGCGGGCTTTACAACTGCTGGGGGATTTTTAGCTTTCCAGTTTCAGGAGCAGCCCTCCAAGATTGCCCTGCCCTGAGGTCAAACTATGTCAGGGTATGGGCAAAGAAGATCATAGAAGTCCAGAGGCCAACTCTGACTCTGTAAAGGCTCTGAGCTGTGAGCTTCTCACCAAGGGTCCAGGTGCTGTAGACAGAGACATGTATCCCCAGCTAAGGACCACCAAGCTAGGAGCTTTGCCACCAGCTCTGGCCACCCAGGACCATTCCACCATGAACTTGCTGGGGACAACTGGAACTACAGTACCTGGTGTGTCCAGAGGAAAACCAGGAAGATGGAGCTGCTGTGTCCCACCAACCATCTCTGCTAAGTGTCTCCCAACCCCTCTGGCCATCCAGTTGCTTCTCTTCTCCCCCAGGCAGAGCCAGTCTGTCCACAACTCCTCTCCTCAGGGTCTCAGCGTGCCAGTGGAGCGGTGGGCACTCAGCTGCATGCCAGGCAGAGAGACTACATTAGCAGGAAGCCAGCAAAGCTTCCCCACGAGCTGCCTGGAGCAGGAGCTGTACTTCACATAGATGCTGGAAGAGCCACTTTGGGGAAGAAGGACCTGGGCACGAACCAGCACCACTCTTTGCCGTGGAAAACAATAGACCCAACCCAGCGCTCAGGGGGTTTAAAATTCATCCTTAGGTTGGGATAACACAGAAAACCTCCAGCTGTTATTTCCAGTCCCCACAGAGGAGCTGCCAATTGCTGCCAGAGAAGCAAACTTGTTTGTGTGTGTGCACAGAAATGAAATCCAGGCGTTGCTCCCCACGCCTGACATTGTCTCTGGCCCCCAGCTGGGCAGTGGCTCAGCCCCACAGCGCACAGGGTGTGGGGAGGGAAAGCATCCCTGTCCCACACTGAGTGGGGTGAGCAGCCAGAGCTCACTCCCATGACATGTCAGCCTGGGACCACACTCCAGATGTGTGGAGGAACCAGCTGAACATCCCTGCTGCAGGTATGGTGTGTGCTGCCTGGATCCCACCAGGTGACCATCAATAATCCCACAGCACAGTGTGGTCTCCCTCTGGTTTTCCAGATGGATATCTCCAGAGAGACCCAGACAATTCCCTGCACCTTCCCACTCATCACTAAAGCTGGTGTAGCCTAAATTTCTCACCTTTTCCTCCCAGGTGAAAACCAGATTTTTGACTGTCCATTCATGCAATTAAAAACCCACTCTACGAATCCTGGCAATAAATCCTGGGCAAGCCAACTCCCCGGGGGTGGCATGAGTGGGCAGGTTAATGCAGGAGAAAGGATGCAGGGGACACCTTAAGGAACCTGAAATTAAGGGGCTGAGGGGGTGACATCACCAACGCTCATGTCTCACGTCTGTAATTTTCTGGTTGCTCTTTACAGATACCTGATATGATTCATGTTGATGGTAGTGTCAACATCACAGAGGAATGAGTCCAGGGGTTCTCCCCAGAGCTCTCATTTCAGGGAAATTTTTTTTTCCATCATTTTTTCCCACAAAAAAGATGCTTAAAAGGGAATTCTCCAAGTCCAAAGTTTGTTTAAACTACAGCTCTCATCCCTACATTTCCTTAAACTGCTGCTGATAACAGATGCAAGGCATATGGCACGGGGAAACATAGTTAATTTTAGAGAAGGTCCCAAGGGAGGAACCCAGCTCTGGGCCAGGCACAGGATGGAAAGTCACAGTGCTCGCCTGGGGCCCCGAACGACCTCGCTATTTTGGGGCTGACCACATCCCACCTTGCCCCAAGCCCACAGACACGGTGCAGCATCAGCCCTGAGCCTTCCCACAGCCCAGCTATTCCTGCCCACAGCACCAGTCCTGCCAAAACCTGGACAAACTGGATGGTGGTTTTTGAAAGGAAGTAAACAAGTTTCAGGGCTAAACTGAGATCCCCAGAACTCATCACACTGAAGCAATGACAGGCAAGATATTTTCCACATACGCCTTCCTATGGCAGCTCTATTTCCATCCAGCTGAGGGGCTTGTGTCCTCTTGGGTTTCTTTTGCCTTCTGGTCAGTGAAATCCCATCAAACTCCAGAGGGATTTGGTCTGACTTGTCCTTGCAAGAAGAAAATCGTTTATATGTATCCATAATGATCTGAGTTACTCAAGGTAGGAAGATTTTAAGGGACCTGCACTCCCCAGGGTAAAATCCAGGCTGGGGAGGGGAGTTTATAGGGGCTCAGAAGTGCATTGAGAGACAATGTGGGGGAAGCCAGCAAGCAGACATGGCAGGGAGGCCAGTGCTTTCACTGTTGGTGTTGGCCTGGAACAGCTATGTTTGTAAATCACAGCATCATGAAATGCTCCATCCCTCAAGCAGTTGTCAGCACTCCCCTACCAGCTTGACCTATCCTGTCCCAGCAGCCCTTCACAAAGCTGCTTCATGGCAGGGATGGCTCCATCTCCCAAGACATCCCACTCCAAAGCCTTGCTGTCAAAAATAGTTTTCTACCATCTCCCCTATATGTTCTTTGCTTGCTTCCAGGCAAGCTTTTTCCTCTCTACAGGATCCTCCGAAATGCATGCTGCCAAAATCAATCCCTTTTTTTGTGTCCTGTAAGGACACCCCTAATTATGGTCCCTCCTTCATCAGGCAGCCTGGCTCATTCATCTGGTACCTCTCAAGCTGGGGCTTGCTGTAAACAAGATCGACTCAGTGTCAGAGCAACAGATTAAAACATGCAGGTTCTCAGGGTGGAGTGTGCAGGCTGAGCTGGGGGTGGCCTGAGCATGCCAGGCACCCTGGTCACCCCCACCCTGTGCCCTACCCACTGCACTGGGGTGCAGCCATAGCTCCAGCATGGTCCAATTCCCAGCTGGGGATGCTGTAATAGCTCATCCGTGAGCGGTGCTAGAGGGGATGTGGTCCCCTGGGATCGCGGCACAGTTCAAAGCTGTTTCCTGGCTTATGCAACAGCCGGATGGCCAGGGCTGTACAACTGGCAGGGGACTGGGACGGTGCTGGGAGCCCCGACTGAAGTACTGCAGGGCAGGGGGTGATATTTTGATAGGGTTTTAACAGCAACGAGGGTAATTAGGAGGACAATCAAGTCCTGTTCTTAAGCCTCTATGGAGAACTGCTAAACTTTCCAAACTTTAATTTAGCAAGCAGCCCAGCCTTCCTGTCACCAGCATGCCTTGCCCTCCCCAGGACCATCTTTGCCTGCTCCTCTTCAAGAGCACAGAAGCCTGGACCAAGAAGCAGCCATCACTGTAATTCCATGTTCTCAGCTGCTGGGCTCTTGGGGACAGCAAGTTACATAGAGGACAACATCAGCAAACCCTGCTGCCTGCTTTGCTTCGGCCATGATCCCAATCCGTAGCTGCTCTGCCACTTCCCTGCTCAGCCCCACTGGATATTCACCAGTCTGCCCACTGCATCACATCCCTGGTAGGGCAGCCATCTGAATGGGCTCCCAGAAAAGACATGGCCCAGGAAATCCATGGCTTTCACTCTTGAGATGTAAGGTTCTGAATCTGATTAAACTAAATTAAAAGGGGTCTGATTATCAGTGGTTGCGGAGAAAGTATCGACCTCATCTGTGAATGCAGCTTTTCTTGGAGGGCCTCACACTCACGACCCAAAACCCAAAGGCAGCTGGCCCCAGAGACCCTGGTGAACCCTGGCATTTGTCTTTCAGGTCTTTTCCTCATCCATGGTTATTGCCACTGCTTTTCAAATGGTGTTCGGACGTCCTGGAGCTGGCACAGCTTCACCTGAGTACTCCCATCAAGGCTGTCTTTCAGGAGACACTTTTAAGCAGTTTTATCCATTCAGAAGAGCTGCCACTGCAACCCAGGAGCTTCCCTCTCTCCGCATGTCCCAGGGGCTCAAAGGTGGATTCCTGTTTATTTCCTTAAGCAGCTCTATTCATAGCCTGCAAGAGCTGCCAAGCCGCATCTGTCAGGCCCGAGAGGACTCAAAAGTGCATCTTAGGTAATCACCGGGAGCAAGGTGGGACTGGCCCGAGTTAACAGCCTTTGCTGCCCCTGGAAGCTGTATTGCATCTTCTGCAAGTCACAGGCACGTCTCCAATGCAAGATCCCAAGTGAAAGGGGAGTTGGGCTGAGACACCCGACTGTAACTCAGGCACACAACATCCCTGTGCTCAGAATTAATTGAGAACAGTCTCCTCCAGCAAGGGAGAAGTCATTTTAGGAAAAGCAATAATGCCCTTTGGATGTTGGAGGTGTTGGACTGGGACCAAGCTCATCCAGGTGGGATGTGCCCAGACCACACATGGGAGCTTCAAAGCAGCTGAAGACCTGTCCTGTCTGCTGGTGCCTGGTGTGACACCTCCAGGCATTGCTGTGGGGACTCTGCCACAGGGATGCAGTGGGGGGGCTGTGGCTGGAGGGTTTATATTGACCAACCGTTCTGGGTGTAGCTGAGGGCAGGCACAGCTCTGACGTTCAGACCTGATGCCCACAAGAAGCACCCAGGGCAGCATAGGTGTAGCTGTGACACACAGACCTCCCTGCTTGCACCACAGCTGAGGAAGGTGATGGATTTTCCAACACACACACACACACCAGGCTCAGTTTGGTTTCAAGAGAGTGACAGGATCACTGCAGGGCTAGTTTGAAAGAGGTGGGGGAAGAGATCCTTCACATGGGAAATGCCTTCCAAAGGAGAGCCCAGGGGACAGCTGTGAGAGCCCACACACACCATGGAAAGACCAAGCTGTCTCACAGCAAGCATGTCCTGCCTCCAGGCTCCGCAGGTCCATCGTGACTCACTTCAGAGCCATGCACAGCTGGATTTCTCCTCCCCTGCCCTGCAGACCTCTTGGCTTGCAGCTGAAAATCTGCAATGACATCCACTGCTCCTTCACCATCTGCTTCTGACAGAGCCAACAGCCTATCTGGCTGCACCACCCCATTGAACCAGCTCACTCCCAGTCCATCTGCCCAGCACTGAGGCTCAGGCTGTCCAGACCAAGAATTGAAAGAACCCTTGGCTGGGTGTCAGTCTGTCCCATCTGGACCAGGCACCAGTCCTGCTGCTGAGCACAGAGGGACGGCCCCATCCCGCTGTGGAGAAGTCAGGCACAGCCTTTCTGCCTTTGACCTGCTTCTGAAATGGAAAAAAACAACAACCCTCCTGTGGGACCTGCTGACACACTGGCAGATCACAGGAGAGCTGTGGCATTCCTGGGATAAGCAAATTCCTGTCGGCTCTGCACTCACTCACTTGCCTTCTCCTGAGCTGGGTGCTGGGTGCCCTGAGCTGGGTGCTGGGTTCCCACCCCAGCAGCCATTGCCTGTGCCCACCCTGCCCTGTTCCTGTGAGCAGCTCAGCCCCCAGCCACACACCCAGCAATGAAAACTTAGTAAATGACATTCCCACAGTGGTTCCAGGGCATCCTGTTTGTTTTTTTATATGCACTTTGGGTTCATTGTTTTGCAGCGGCACCCACCAGTAATTAATGCAGAAACATCCTCTCCAGAAAAACTCATTAGAGAGTCCCTCCCAGAGCAGAGTAAAGGCTCCTCAGACTGACAGAAGACAGCAAGATTATTAATCCTGTCTTGTATGTCTTCCACCAAGACACTCACTTGTATTTCTCTCCTCCTGCAACAGAATTATTCCCCTCTTGGACAGCACCAGAGTTCTCTCAACTGTCCAGATCTGCCTGACCTGGCTTAAAATGGGATGAAAAAATTTGGATTTTAAACTGGGGTTAAATGGAGTTCAAACCTCAGCCCTGCAAATCTCATGGCTTTGCTGTAAACTGAGCTCAAACCTTGAGGGGTCTTATCCTGCTTGCTGTTTCCATGGGAGTTGAGGTGGATCACACTGCTCAGCACCACCAATGCAGCGAGGGTTCCTGGGCTGATGAGGCCCCTTGAGCCATCTTCTGCCCATCCAGTGCTTCAGATGGCATAAGATGACCTTCTGGCATGTGTGAGGTCCAGCTTTCCTCCTGGCAGCCTGACACCTCTTTGACGGCCCTGCTAAGCCTTGTAAGTGTGGAGAGGACTTTTCAGGACTTCCTCTGCAAGCGCTCAGTCTCTTCTGGAGTTTCTCAGAGCTGCTCAGATTAAAGAGCCCAGCCAGTTGCTCCAGGCTCTTGTTTCCCTCTCCGTGCAGTCCCCTCCATCCCACGCTGATGGCACACACCCAGGGCTGGCACCGTGCCCCTCACAAGATGCAGGACCTGGCTGTCCCCACCATGCACACAGAGGACTGTGAGGACCCTTCTGTCCCACCCCTGTGAGCTCAGGGGCCATTTCCAGGTGGATATGCATCAGTGCAGCAGGCTGCTTTTTGCTCTCACTCAAAACTAGGGTTAAAGCCGCCACGTATATAAAGAAATCCGTGTTATAATTATCTTCCTGGCACTGTCATTTTCTGAGGGCTTAGCTTCAAGCTACAGTGAAGAGCACTAAGCAATTGCCACGTTGTCAGTTAGAAAATATGTGGTTGGTTTCTTTTCTCTTTTTTTTTTCTCCCTAAAATTTTTTCCAGATGTCTCTCTCTCTCTTTTTTTTCCATAGGAGAAGTACCAGCAGCTGTACGGTTTCAATGCGAGCCGTGACTAATCCAGCGCAGAGAGAATCCAACTCCTCCGGGGGTGAAACAAGCAAATGAAACTTGGGCTTAGGGGATGATCTGTGACCTCTGGAGCCAAACTGGACCTATGAGTGGCACTGAGCTAGCTGCACATGGGAGCTGTGGACANCACTCTTACAGTAAAGAACTTTTTTCTAATATCCAATCTAAATCTCCCTCCCTCTATTTTGAAACCATCACCCCTTGTCCTGTCACAACAGGCCCTACTGAACAGCCTCTCCCCATCTTTCTTGTAGGCCCCCTTGAGGTACTGGCAGACCGCTAGAAGGTCTCCCCGGAGCCTCCTCTTGTCCAGGCTGAACAGCCCCAACTCAGCCTGTCCTCACAGGAAAGGTGCTCCAGCCCCTTTATCATCTTTGTGGCCCTCCTCTGGACCCTCTCCAACTGGTCCATGTCCTTCTTGTGTTGGGGGTTCCAGCACTGGACACAGTACTCCAGATGAGGTCTCACGAGGGCAGAGTAGAGGGGGAGAATCACCTCCAATGGTAATTTGGAGAATTACCTCCAATGGAAGATGCTCCAGATGCCACAGGTCTGTGTTAGAAGGACCCATGTGGACTTAGACACCATCACAAATTTGGCCGCTCCGTGGACCCGAAAGGATATGTGGGGTATTTATGGATGTCTCTATGAGTATCAGCATCCATGTACCAGCACCCAGGGATGGGTTTTGAGCGGTGCATAGGCAAGCAAAAAAGGAGTGAAGAAGACTTTCTTCTCCTGTTCCTTGCCACTATCCTCCCGAGCTGCCTGATCACAGAGATCATCTGTCTCACTGGGAACTGGTGATGTTTTCTCATGGTCCCCTTCTCTATCTTTCCCCTCCCCTTTCCCTTTCCTTTTCAGTTTTGATTATTTTCTGTTTCCTGTTGGCCATATGGATGTTTAGTCTTACATATTTTAATTCCACATGTACCAGAAGTGCTGGGTGAGGAGTGAGCTGATAAAGAATCACAAATCACAAAGTAAGAGGTGTCCTCCAGAGCAAGGAGCCACAAGAGCCCAGAGGGTTGTGCCAGGACAGTCCCTATGTTGACATCTAAATCCTCAGCAACTTCAGCTGAGGTAAGCACCCAGACAGGTCTCTCAGTCCCTCAGAGATAGTGTGTAATCACGAGGAATGAACCAAAACCCCAGGCAGCCATGACAAAAACCATGTTGCATTTTGTTATGGTGTTGGATGTCCTTCACCCAACATCCACAGACTGCTGGTGCCCAGATGACTTCTTATTCCTGCTGGCTACACAGGCCACCATCTTTCCAGCAGCCTCAGGAGAACAACCTTGCATCGCCCTGGCCAGGGTGAGGGCTGGTAAGATGCAAGGAGAGACAAGGAGAGTGAAGCTGGGGTTTCACCCTAAGCACTGAGAGGAACAGATGAGAAGAGTTAAATCCAAACAGCTTTGCTGTCTGGCTGCCTCTGGCTGGGCAGCTGCTCCAGCTGAGTTATGATCTGTAAGGCAAAAATACTTAGTGATGTCTGAAGAGACCATCAGCTTCAACTGATGGCAACTTTGTGGGTTGTGCTCCCTCAGTCCAGACCTGCTGCACAATAACCACAGCAGAGAGATCGATCTGCTGAGGGTCACATCTCTCAGCCCAGCACTTCTCTGCCTGCTGGGAGCATGTTTCAGATATGTCATAACTCTCTGAGTTTACTGGATCATTCTTTCCTCTCTCCTTGCAAGGCAGTCCCAGAAGGCAGCAAATGTTAGGAGAGAGGATGGAGAAGCTGGGACTCTCCTGCCTTAGTCTGCATCCCCCAGAGTATGGGAAACACCACACAGGGACTGAACTACCTACCCTCTGTGAAGTGACAGCATGTAACATTTTAATTGCAGTAGGCTGAGGTCCTAGGAGGTGCTCAAACCAAGCAGAGAGAAGGTATTTCTCCCTACTCTCCCAGCCCTGTTAGTCAGAGAGAGCTTGAGAACTAATGAACTCGTTGCAGCAATGCAGACAGCTGCTGTGACAACGACTCTTCTGGGAAGGTTGTGCTGGGGGCTGATCTGTCCCTGTGAGAGACCCCCTTGATCTCCAGCCCAGCTTGATTTCTCTGGTCTATCCTTTAGACCCAGGCTGTGCCTCAGACCGTCGTTCGGGGCGGGTGGGACTGCCCACTGGGGAGAGGGAGAGGAAGAGACCGATTTGGAAAGATAGCGAGGAGGAGGAGGAGAGGCAGCGGGAAACCCAGCCCACCCTTTGGCTTCCTCCTGCCTCCTTCTAAAACCTGCAGAATTCCTCCAGCTCGTCCAGGCGCCTGAAGTTTGCTCAGCCCTGCTGCCGGCACTGCGAGGTATGGCCCGAGACCTTCGTGCTTGTTGTGCTCTTTCTCCCAGCCTGGGGGTCCCCACAGCCCCACTCGGGGGTCCCTGGCCCAGGAGCTGCTCTCCCAGCCTATGGGGTGCATCTGGTGCTCGGCAATGCATCACTTGGGGTCCCTCAGAATCCGCCTCCCCACCCCGAGTGGTGCATTCAGAGACCTCTCTGGGCTTCTCCTTCCCCTCTCTGCAGCATCTCTGTGCCTAAACCGAGCCTGTCACCCTATTTCCCTGCCAGCTTTTACCAGCTTTAACACTATGGTGACATCTGACTATAAAGCTTTAACCTGCCCTAATTTTTCTCTCTTCTCCCTTTCCTCCTCTCTGGGTTTTTAGTTGGGGGGGGTATTTCCTTAACAAGATGTGCAAGACCAACGCCAGGGCACATCAAACCAACCTGCAGAGCAGATCTGGTTACAAACCAGTCCCGGTTACACCCAGCCCGAGGTGCACTGGCAGATGATGTTTTACTCACCAGAATATCTAGAGGAAGAACAAAAGAGCTGTTGACTTCATCTCGGCTTTTAGTTCTTTGATTGGGCCGCTCTTATTTCTCCTAAAAAAAAAAAAAAAGACACTCATCTTTTTGTTCCAAGCAGACTTTGAACCATTTCAAGTCCTGCTGCCCTGGTTTGCTTAACTCCAGCTGTTAGACTGAGGTTGCAGGAGAGGAAGAACAAAGCTCTTTTTTTGGGTGGGTTTTTTTTTTAAGTGTTAAGAACTTGGGTTCAGCCAGAGACACTTTTAGGTCCATGCAGAAGAGCCATGTTTCCTTTAAAGGCAGCCGCTGTCCTTCCCGTCCGGGTGACGTGCGTGGCAGTCTAGCTGTTCCCTTTGTGTCCCTCCTCTAAGAAAGCCCCACTCTGTCTGGTCCAGACAAGAAAAGGAAACTTAACGGGGTGGGGGCTGAATTCCCACCCAAACCCAAACGCATCCCTTTGGGTTGGAGTGAAATCGGGGGCACTGGGGAGGTCACCAGTGCTTCCAGCGCTCAGCGACGTTCCCGACTTGCGTCGGCCCAAAAGCTCAGCAACCCCGCAAAAAAAAACCAAACAAAAAAAGGACAAAAGTCAATGGCAGCCGGTTGTTCGGGTCGATGGGGCGAGTTTTAGGTGGAAATAAAAGGCTGTCGCGCTCTGGCAGCGCTAAAGCCGAGCTATTGTCTGCCACATAGGCAGAATCGGGGATACGGGCGGTGTTGGGAGGGGGAAGAGGAGAAACAAACTTTTCAAACGTTTTCAAGCTCCTCCTTCCATGCTCTTCATGACTCAGCCCCAGAGGAATGTCGGCTCCCATGGAAACCCTTTCTGGGTCCTCCGGTCGGAGGGATGTCGGGGCTGTTATCGCTGGAGCCCTGGCAGAGCCGGCCGAGGGAATGCTCTGGGGATGGGCTGCGCGTTTGCTGGACGTTTCTCCTCTCTCCCCTTTGTGGAGCTGTGCAAGATCAGCTTTCCGTGTCCCCCGGGAGCCAGAGGGACCCGCTTGCACCTGGCACACAGGTAGCAAAACTGCTTTTGGCACTGCCCCATGTCCAGCCCAAACAAAAGCAAAAGCTCCGTCAGGGACAGCAAAACTCTGTGTCGCCATCTGCCCGTGTCAGGGCTGCAGGGAGCTCAGCACCGCTCAGCGCCTGCAGCTCCGGGCCCCTCCGCGCAGTATCTTGGTGGCCATTCCCTTCCCAGTACGGAGCTTCAAGCCAGCACACAACTGGACTGGGACATGTATCTCCCAAGCCATGGGAGGTGTGCAGCAATTCTACGGGCAATCAAAGCTGCTCAGCTCCCTGCAGAGGGAATGGGCTGAGACCGGGCTGTGGTGTAGACGTGTCTTTAGTAGCTCTGCATGGACAGATTTGACAGATAGATTCAACCTCCCTCCCCTTCCCCGGTGTTTTCCTGGCAATATGTTAGTGTGTGCGTGAGCTAAAGGGACTTTCACCTCTCTCTAAGCTCATCTTGTCGTTCTGAGCCTGCACACTGCGTGTGAAGGGAGTGTGAAGGGGCCCCACTGGCTTCTCCCCAGCCCCTCTGCTCCTGCCCTGCTCCTCTGGGACTCAGCTGCAGCACGCCTGGGTGAGCCTGCACCCCCAGGAGCACGGCCCTGGACAGGCAGGGACCTGCTCAGCTGGAGCTTTCTGGGGACTCATGCAAACAACTCCTGACTTCAACCCAAATTTTAGCCCTGGAGTGGTTGGCTGAGTAAAGCTCTGAGGGTCTTGCTGGCAGGGCCAGGTTTTGGGGTCACAGCCCTCACGTTGGTTCTCTCTGGTGGCCACCCATCTGCTCTTTGATGGTGGGGTTTGGAGGCAGAAGCTTTTCCTGGGCTGGTTCTGCTTTAACATTCAGTCTGAGCTGCTGGGGCACGTCAGAGCCTGCAGAGCCTTGGAAGAGCTATGAGCAAAGGGATGGTGGGTGCAGGTGACCCTGCCACTCGGGCTGGCTGCCTCCTGCGTGGTAGGGCTGGGGTGCATGTGGGTTGCCAAGACATGGGAGGGTTTCTGCCCGAGGATTACCCACTCCTGCTCTCAGTTTCTGGTGATGGGAGGTGTCAGCAGGGCCTCTTGCCCAGGCTAGTGGTGGAGGCAGCTGGGGTTGTCCTTGTGGCCTCAGTCAGGGGCTGTCAAAGTGGACAGGCAGAGACTCCTCCCCACGCTAAATGTGGCATCCCAAAGAGCTTATGCAACCCTGGACAGGACCAGTGCCACATCAGCCACGCTCCACCATCCACAGAGCCTCCTCTGGAGGTTGTACTCGCCTAGCCCTTGTCCTCCACCCAGCCTGCAAAGGTCCCCAGGCTGGATAGGAGGAGACAAGGAGTATCAAGCAGACCCCAGTGGCACAGACCCTCCTCTGTACATCACTGCAGGCTGTTTTCCCCAGCAGGAGAGACTTATGATGTGCTACAGGAGTGGGGGAAGGAGGTAAAGAGCTTACTAGAGCAGCCTGCTTTGAATTTATGTGGGTGCTGAGGGTCATCTCAGACCTCTCTACCTGTCACAGCTCTCTTTTTAGGGACATGGCTGCCAATCATGAGCAGCTGGCACTGAGGAATAGCTTGGACTGCACTAGAAAGGCAAACTGTTCAGAGGGGGGTACAGCAGCCACGATGTGGTGTACTGGGACCTGAAGTCCCCATTTAGGATGCAAATGGATACATTAAAAAGGCAGTGCAGGTCATGGGTCCTGCAGCCCATGGGTGCCAGGCGCTCTCCTCCATCACCAGCAGTTAGGGTGGTGACCATGGAGACTTGTTTTATGTTCAGCAGCCCTCCCTGTGCCCATGATGTGCTGGCTGCTGTTAATTCCTTTAGGATACAGAAGGGTGCAGCCCCTGCTTGCTAAAATCTCTTTGCCAGTCCTGCTCTCCACCATCCAAAATGATCCCCTGCTGCGCCCCATCGCTATACCCCTTGCAGCTCTTGCAGAGAACTATCAGGTATTCCCAGTGCAGGGCTCCTCACAGGGATGTCCCTGAGCCCCTCTGGCTGGAGGACAGATGCTGAGCTCATGCCCAGCTTCCAGCCTCAAAGTGCATCCACTTGGACAGCAGGACCATGGTAGGTCCACAGGGAGACTAGCACCAGTGACTCACACCATGGGCCAGGCTCTTCTGCTGGAGTAGCTCTGTGTGCAGGGCTCCTGAGCCGTTATTTCAGGCATTCAGGAAAACCCATGTATTTGCAAAACAGCTCTGCTGTCAGAAACATGTTTTTCAAATAAACTTGTTTTCCTATCTCCAGCATGAGACAGCTCTGCAGAGCTTGTTTGCTCAGACTCTTTCATGCTCCTTCTTCCTCCAAACACAACACTGGCAGCTCTGACTGTCTGCTGGCTCCTAGCAAGCATGTAATTTTTTACCCCAGCTCACTGCATGCCCAGACTTTGAAATTCAGATTTTTGGGGGCTCAGAGAAATGAACTGAGAGGGCCTTGGTCTGGGGTTGGGCTCTTCTTAATGCTGTCTTCCACGTGTACAGGCACTGCCCTCTCCTCCAGGCTGGGCACTGCCATGTTTCTGCTGAACGAGCATCACTGAACCTCAGAGCACTTTCCAAAGCAAACAATCCCCTTGGGAGAAGCCCAGGAGGATCCTTTACAAGCCAGGGAATGGCAGCAAGGGAAGACATGGCCAGAGTCACTAGTACTTTTCCACCTCCCCCTCCCAAGCCACCCCTCCAAAAGTGAAGAACCAGTGATGTCTCCTGGCAGATGCTGGGAGAGCTCTCAACAGCCTCCAGAGCAAATAAAGGTGATGGGAAGGGACAGGGTGTGTGGGTGAGAGAGGGGGGAGCTGCTCTAGTGCAGCCTCAACCTCACCCACAGCCCCTCTCCCCACAGTTCCTCTTTCTCTCCATGACAGCCATCCCCCCATCCCAGTGTCCCAGTCCAGCCTGGCTGGTGTCTGGGCACCTTATACCCAGGGAGATGCTGGACACTGGGAGGAAGGGAAGGGATGCTCTGGCAAGTTAGATATCCATCCACTGTCACTGGGAGAGAAGACACCTTGCCCAGCACTTTCTGTCCCAGCAAAGCCATCCCAGCCCCAGAGCCGGTGGGCTGTGACACCCCGGCCGAGCAGGTGGAGCGGGGGAGGGTGAGCGGAAGGGAGGCAGCGGAAGCCTTGGCAGGGGGACAAGTCCCCTCGCTGGCAGGAGACAAACGGAGGGTGTTTCACACTCCCGGCTGGCGGAAGGGAGTGGGCAGCCCTCGCCGTCGGGAGTGGGATGCCACCAGCATATTAAGCGGCCAGCTGAGCTCCTCTCTGCCCTCATACAGAGGGGCCCAACCCTGCCAAACAGGAACTGGAGGG
>VXBZ01012877.1:80911-184326 GCA_013399135.1 Heliornis fulica | reverse complement strand
CACAAACCTCTAAGTAACACAAAAATGGGGGGGGGGGGTATACATGCCTTTATTTTAACGGTTGGACTCGATGATCTTAAAGGTGTTTTCCAACCTGGTGACTCTGGTGAGCTCCTCCAAGTGCCCTGGGCTCTGTGGGATTGCACACCCATCTCTCCTGCTGATTTCCCATCCTGTCTTCTCCAGAGCCCACAAGCTTCCTAGGAAGTGATGGAAGGAATTTTCTGCCTCTCTCTGCTGGGGTTTCCGGCAGCCAGAGCAACCTCCCCCATGTATCTCCAGATCTAAATCACCAGAGACATGCCACAGCCAGTAGCCACCCCAGCTCTACCCGCTTCTCTCTGGAGTGAAGTCAACCTTCCCCCAGAGCTAAACAGGAGACTCTACTTCCCACCTCTTTGGCAAGCCCATTGCTCACCCACAGGCTAATATCAACCTCTGCTCTCCTGGCTTTTAGTTTACTCTCAGTTGCCTCAGAAGAGATGGGTGGGTTTCTTGTAGGTTTTTTAGGGGATCAGAAGTAGCCTAGAAACAATCTTTTTTTCTTCTTTGTAGAGCCCAGAGTTAAGCCTTGTGTGCTCTGGAAGTGGTAAAATGAAGATCACACAGGTGATCATTTTAAAAAAAAAAAAAAAAGAAAAAAAAAAAAAAAAGGTTCAAAACCTCCCACTGGCTTTTACTCATTTCCAGTTCTGCTCCTGTTGTTCATTTCCAGTGCCTCCCCTTTCTCCTGACCCTGGTGAAGACAAGAGTCATTCCAGCACAGGGAGGCACTGACTGACCAAAAATGTAATCCTTTTATTTAGCTTCTTATCCCTCCACAAGTGACCAGGACCGATTCTCTGAAGAATCATCCCCTTGGCCTTCTTGGAGACTCATCTATAGCACTAATCAGCACAGATGCCCTCAGCAGGGTTGAACCATTTGTGTTCAGAGTGCTGATTTCTTGGTGGGAATCCAGTGAGTGATCTCATCCTGGAAAGGAAGACAGAAATCACCATCTCCACAGGGCAAATCATGGTGTTCGCTGTTGACTGCAAGGCCAACCCCACGCTCTCTACAGATGGTCTGTGGTCCCTCTCTACCCCTCAGTCCCACCTCCACATTCTTCAGCTTTCATTTCTTGGCAGTAGCCAGGACTGCTGTCACCACTGAGGCTTCTATCAGAGCCACTGTACCACCAAACACCAACTGGACATCAGAGAAACTGGCCAAAGAGTAGAATTAAAACAGCTCAGTGTTGTAATAGTAAAACCAACCCCAAAGAGGGTGGCACAAGCAAGTGGTCTGACTGGCAAGGTGTGGATTGGCATGTGTGATGTGGTAGATACACAGTCCACTTCCAGCCCAGCCATATCTCATCACAGCCCCATCCCTGCACCGTCCTTTCCCCATTCTCTGCCCTCATGGTGGCAGGGCAGCTTGGCCATTACCTACAGTGCCTGGTGCTGCTCTGCACCCCAGATATTGTCCCAGTTACCCCTTTGCTCCTTAGCTGTGGGATTATCAATATGACTTTCCTGTTGCCTGTTCAAGTGGTAGCACATCTATGGAAGCATGCTGAGGTACCATGGCTTTTGTGAAGCCAACTCTTTCCAAGATGCCTCTTCTCAGCCCTTTGGGATGAGGGCAGTAACACAATGACTGATCTTCCTTGCACACCATGCACTGTTTCCACTTCTCACACAGGTCTCATCCTATCCCCAAGACCATTCCTGCTGTGTTTTCCAAAGAGGACCACTAACTTCTATTGATGAAACCTAGGAACCTTCCAAATCTTATGATGGTCACACAGCCTCTGTCACACTGCAGCCACTGCTCTATTTTAGACCAAGCCCTCAACCTTCTGCTTGCTGACACAGCCTACTGACCTCCTGGAAGCAGTGAGTGAGATCATCCTGCCTGGGTCACAGAGAGGGTAGGGAAGAGATGCAGTTTGTGCATGTCCACAGACACCCATTGCAATGCTCTTACTGCCAGCAGGTCAGAGACTGAGTTGGGAATCACTGGTTGGGAAAAGATTGCTCCTCAAGGTCCCTCCCAGATGTGACATTGGGTGCACCCATAGCAGGAATGCTCCATGGTGAGTGGAGCCTTCCTGACCCACCTGCCTCCAACACTAGTTCATCCTCCCAGAGGTATCTCTTCCTTGTTCTCATGATCATGCCTCTCATACAGCCACCCATTTTGTACATCTCATCTAATCATTTTTGCTCCATTTCTCCATCACCTGCATACATCTCCATCACCATCTCTATTTCCCTTTCCAGTTCCACCCCCAAAACCACTTCCACACCCCTTTCATCTGCTCCCAGCTGCACTCTCTTCCCACCTCCACCCACAGCTTCCGACAGCGCTGCCTACCTCACAGGTGGCTTTCCAGGCCCACGTTCATCACCCACATCTCTAGGCTCTCCAGGAAGGCGTGGAGCCACCGGAAGAGATCTACCTCTTCAGAGAGAGATCAGCCTGCCCAAGAACCCCCTCCATGTCTGTAAGAGCCAGCTGGAGGTGTGAGGTGAGAGAAGGTGTATATCTTCAGTGGGAGGAATTGGGGTCCACAGACAACAGCCTTTTGTCTTCTGGACTGGTCTCTGTGGGACCTCCTACCCTTCCTATCAGCCGCTCTTTAAGGAGAAACCAGGGTACCCTCTGCTGAGTATGGTGCAGCTCCTTCCCTTTGTTTCTGTTCCAAACCTTTGCAGTACCTTTGCTCATGGCAGATTCCAAATTGCTGAAAGATTTATAAGACCACAGTAAATTGCAGGACGTAACACCCAAAGAGGGCTTTAATCACCATCACAAAAGTAGCAAGAGCACATCCAAAAAGAGAGGGGACTGCTCGTCTCTCCGTGGGTATAATTCCCTGTTGATGTGTTTGGGTACATCTCTTCACCCCCACCCTGCATATTTGTATACCAGTGCCTGAATTAATCTTTGAAGGCTTTACAAGAATGTGTAATCTCCCCCTTTTATGTGCTTCCATATCTTTTTCTCATCTCAAGTAGCAGGAGTACTCCCCCTTAGTCATGTTCATACCGTGCCATGAAAGGCATCCGTGCTCATACATAGAGAAGAGCGTAAACTACTGTTTACTAACTCAAGATGTATCTCCACATAAATACATTCTGCATAAACTTCTCCTTTAGCACCTTACAAAGATGTTATGACATGTGTGTGTGTGCTCATGTATTTATTCTATGTACCTAAACACACTCATTTCTGTATGCTCTGGCATCAGTTCCTCTATCGCTGGTGTCATGTGCTCACATCAGTACTGTTCCCATGCCAACTGACAGCAGATTCCAGAGCCTCTGCCTGAGCCTAACAGAACAGAAAGCAGAGATGTGAAGTCCCAGTGTCACTTATTTTATTTACACCACCTACCCTAGGTTAAGACAAGATGCCCAATCAGCTTTGCAGGCAATCCCTTGATCCTCCAACCACCCATGTTATGTTCTTTCCCATGGAGCTAACTCTGCCTTCAGAATTGGCTCTCATCAAAGTCCCTGGCAGAGAAGAGACTTTCTCCTACCTTCAATTCATTTTATGGTCTCCTCAGCCTCACACAGGTCCACATGTCTCCCTAGGAACAAAAGCTTCCTCACACACTCAGAAAGGTCAGCTCTTCCATGTAACACCACCACCTGATGCCATTTGCCTTTACACTCTGTTTACACAGTCCATACACACGTGAATCCACAGCAGAAAAGGTCTTTGGCCAAGTACATCCATGGTAAGAGTTTACAGGGTGTCTGCATCATCTGGTGCTCACGTGCCTGATGAAAACCCAGGCTTTAATTGCCTTGGTGATGCTGCTCCCTTCCTGAACAGCACGAGGACATGGTGCCCATGCTGGTGTTTATGTGTTCCCTACAGCCTTTCTGTCCTCTGGTAAATTTGGACAGAAATACCTTGGAAATTATAAACCACAAGGTAATATAGAGGGCCCTTTCAGTGCTGCTGGCAACCAGATAAGAGGCTTTCTTTCCCCTGCTCTTAATGATCTCAGGCATTTAGAGGAAGGAGATAAATCTGTGATACTAGAGCTCGTGAGGACCCACATATTCTGTTCTGCCAGCAGACAAAGAACAGAGGAATTTCAACTCCTGTAGCTGAGAAGCAAACGTGTCCCCCATGTGTGCTGGGGGATGATGTCCATGGACACACACTATGCTGGATATGCTGGGCCACGTTCACATGGGGCTTCAGAGCTGAGACTGGCCAACCAGCTGCTGCAGAAAGCCTCCTGGTCTGCCCTGCTCTGGAACAGCACTGCAATCTTGGGCTTAATGCATGGGGTGTTGGGAACTAGGGCCTGTCCTTCACACCAGCCTTATCCCGAGGGACTCGCCCTGATGGATGTCCTGCTCTCCAGGATTCACCACCAGACCCACAGTGATCAGGCACAGTCATCAGACAGTGTACAGCTGGACCACATCTGCACAGGGGGGATGATGGATGGACAGACAGGAGCCCCACAGGCAGCTTCTGTCCACCTTAAGCCAATTGGATTTAGCCTGGATGAGGCTGCTCAGAGATGCAGTCAAAAGAAGTGATATGCTGACCTGAGTTTGTAAGTCACCATCAGCAGGACCTCACAGGTCCCAGCTCTCCTCAGTCCCAGGAGCTTCAAAGGCTGATCTGCACTGGGATAACCTCCCAGGGGCACAGAGGAAACTTTACAAAGCCAAGGTGCTGGGTCTGTCTATCCCAAATCGACCACCTGCTGGCTCATGGCCAATCTGTCACCAAGACCCCCAGGCCTTTCTCTGCAGAGCTCCTCTCCAGCAGGTCATCCCCCAGCCTTCGACATACTGCTCTGCTACAGCCTTTCTGCCACAGAGCTGCACCAGCTCCCAAGCACTTTGCCATCTCTCCCATTAATGCAGAGTTCTGCTTTTGCAGAGGGAAAACCTTTCTGAGTGCCTAACAGAGCTATGCTCCATAATTTTCTATTAATTTGGGAATCCTGCACACTGCTGTAACTGTTGCTACAATGAGCTGTGCAAAGGACTGGCAGGGAACACATGGTAGTGTCTAAAGTAGAACTTCCTCTATAACCAGCTTAGGGAGTGTTAGGAGGACAATAATAGCAATCTGGGCTATTTTTAAGGATCAGCCAGTCCTGATCCACATCTGAACACCTCATGCTGCCAGACTACCCAGCAGCAGCAAGCAGCACAGCCAAAGTGCATCGACACAACAGGGGTGTGTTCCCAGCTGCAGTCAGTCTGGGCTCCTTGCACCCTGGGGCTGTAAGCGTGAGGTTCTCCAGGCTTAAAACTGAATGAAGAACTTGTCCCTGAGCTTATCTGAGGGCGGTTTTATGTCTGCTGGTGGGACAGCCACTGCTCCTGTGCCCTTGCACCGCTCCAGCCGATGCTGAATGAAGGGACAAGGGGTGACTGAGGGACAGAGGCCAGGCACCTGTCATGTAGCCAGGCTCACCCTTCCCTTCTCCCTGTGACAGCATGCAAAGAGGTAGGGTGCAGGATCAGTTCCCTGTGCCTAGAACAAGACATGACACTACAGTGCACCGTGTGCCCTGTGCTGTGCTCCCACAGCGTTGCTCAAGTGGGACTCTCAGCCGAGCAGAGCTGCAGCTGAGGCACTGGGACACCTGAAGAGTCACCCCTCCCTGGTTGTGCAAGTCTGGTTATTTGTATAACAGCAAACTATTGCCCAACAGTCATACTTAGGCTACTCGCAGTCATCCTAGGTAGATATGTGCCAAGCCATGTCAGTATTGGCCAATATGTATTAGATCATCTCAACCATCCATCTGCCTGCCTGCATGGCTGCAAACCTTGTGCTGAAGCTAACCAGAAGGTTGGGTTTCCCATGGTCGGTCAATAAACTGGTAGTTTCTCAATCCCTGATCTCCTGGTGCTTGCAATTCCTCACCTCAAGGACTTTATGCCTCCCATTTGATACCCAAGTTCAAGCTGTTTGCCTGCAGCCCAAATACATGTACAATAAAGGTGTCATTTACCGCCTTACCAAAGTCAAGACAAGTTCAGACACTGGTGGTGAGGAATACCTTCATGCTCTGAGGATGCACAAGACACTGCATGAGTTATCATCAGAGCAAACCCCAGATTTTGTCCTCGATAGTGTGTTCCCAGAATTATTTTGCATTAAAACATCGGCAAGAAAACACAGTTTCCACGGTACTTGGAAAGCCCCTCAGAGGGTGGAATGACCTCGGGGTCAGCTCAGACACCTCAGATTGCCCCTCCAGAGCCCTGGTGTGTAAGCTCTTAGGTTGGTTCTCTGTTAAAATCACCCTAATACTTGGCAAACTCTCCTAAATCTCAGCGACAAACCTCCACCCTCAGCCTGACCGGGGCAGTGATGGCGTCCAACACTCACTGTCAAGTGCAGCACTGGACCCCATGGAGTTAGACCCACCCAGTATCAGAAAAAGCCCACCAGAGCCTGGAGGAGGTTGGGATGCTGGATGAGAAGATAGTTCAAACCAACACACAGGCCTAGGTTTCCAGCCTAGGAGCCCAGGCAGATGATCCCTTTGCTGCTTCAGGGCCCTCTGCAGAGCCTGGTCGCTGGCACCCGTCCGAGTGCCAGTCACTTGGGCACAAACCCTCAAACTCACACATGGAGCAGGGTGATGCAGGCTGTACAGCAGAGCTTTCTTCAGGCAAGTTGTTAGATGTCTGGGAAATAAAATACACAGAGTGCTTCGCTCTGGGTGGCACCCACAGGAGATAATTGCTGCTGGATAATTGCCGGGGGCTGAGGAGAAGTTCCTACATCAGCACAGTGGAGCTGCTTCCCAGGTACCCCCCAGCTCCTTCACAACCACATTTTCTCCAGACGCATCGTGGGACCGTTGTGGGAGCGTCCAGCAGCCTCAGAGCCTGGTGTGAGGGGTTGAACCGCAGTGCCAGCAACGGGAACCCACCACATGGAGGAGCAGAGTCCTGCAGAGCCCCGCTCCCCCTCACCTGGTGGCTCCTGCGTTTTCCTGCTTCCCCCAGACGAGTCCTGGTTTGTCCTGAGGTTTGCTTGCTCACCTTGTTTATACGAACGATAATTTTGGATGTGGTAATGGCAGAACTGTANCCCCCGCTCCTCCTCCCCGTCTTCCCTCAGCAGCGTGGGGCACAAAGCCTCACACCACCACAGCCTGGCTGTTTCGGGTCCCGGGAAGGACCAAGCTCCTTGTAACTCACTCCCTCACATCCTCTCTTAATCCCAGGTCCTGTCAGCAGACCACAGACCCCAACCTGGCCAGCACCACGGTGTGCCCGTGGAAAGCCTACCTGCAGGCTGCCGCGCTCCCGTTGCCCTTGCCGCAGCAGCTGGGGTTGAACCAGCTCAAGGGCATTTCAGGGCTCCACCTGATTTATTCTGTGTCTTCTACGGGCCTGTCCTACACAGGACTAATAAATCATGAACAAGATCCTCTCAGAATAATATTAATAGCCATGTTTGTAGTCAGTGGTTTGCAGGAAATCCCATACCCACACCTACCAGTGTCAAATTTATCGCTTCGCTTTCAGGGGCTGTGATTTTATTGGGACATTTGTTTCCTGTGCTAGAAATAGCACAGAGATGTCTTGCCCCAGAGATGTCTATCTGAGATGCACCCCCTGCAGTTGTTGATCATGTGTATTACCACAGCACCTCTCAGCCTGGGACACCTCAGCACCAGCCACATGCATGTGCACCCAGCTCCCAGAGGTAACAGCACAAAGAAGGTGCCTGAAGGATGGTGACAGCAACTGGGAGGAGGTTGGGAACCTTCTTCCCAAGCCCAGAAGGCAACAGCCCATTGGTTGATATTAAATAAGGGATGCTTGGCTGGGCAGCATAAGCCATGCTACACCTTGAAAATGAAGGCAACAAGCCTAGTGTGATGTGAGAGGGTGGAGACAGACAGGTGAGAGCATCACCACTGACCTTTAGGGACCTATTTCCAGATCAGAAACAGCTTTGCTGTCATCCAGATCACGCCTCGGGCAGACTGAGTGGGGCTAGCAGCGAGGCCCAGTGGTCTTGCCCAATAATCCCACTGGAAAACACAAGTCAGATCCACAACCAAGCATGGAGCCTGAGAGGCATCTCAGAGCACAGCTCCATGTGGGCAACCCACAGTCAAGCTGGTCCATGCACCAGTCCTGTCTTTTCTCCATGCTCCCAGGGTAGGAGACAGTTCAATTACTGGCCATTAGGTTTCTCTGACCCCATAGGCCATCTGGGATTTTTCCTTCAAGTCCCATCCAAACTCATGCTTACCAGACTCATCCATCACATCAGCTTTATGGGGAGCCCAGAGCAGCCTCACCCTCATCTCCCTTCTGCCAGGACCCAGCAGTGCAGAAATTGTTTTGCTCCAAGTGAGTGATGCTCACCACGCTATGAAATGCAGAGCACACCAACAGACAGGTCAGAGGGGAAGACTCACCAAGTGGCTTTCTTATAAAGCTGATGTCATTGCCACAACTTAGATGTATTCATGTAGTTCTTAAATTATACACTCTTAACTGCTCTGGGCCTCAGAACAGCAAATGAAATAGTGCAGCAGTAAGAAAACAGTGAGAGCTCCTTCCCTCCACTCAAAACATCACCCACTGCCTGTCAGAGCTGACAGCAGAGCAGGCAGGATGGCCCCATCCCAGCTCCCCCACTGGAAAATCCCCAGCCCCCATCTCCAGAGAGCGGCTGTGGGAATGGGCACACAGATCAGCGCAGCATCAGCTCAGGGCATGACAAAGCGGACGTCCTCTCTGTGGTGGCCATGTCCCAGCTTGCCTGAAGCGTTACCAGAGAACAAGCCACCGGGCTGGAGACAAGCTGCAGCCCATGCAGTCGGAGCGGGGCAGGCACCGGCTGCTCTCTGCTCCAGGAGGACCGACGCCGGGGTGGCCTGCAAGCCTATACACGAGCAACCAAACGCTACATCTCCGCTTGACTCTTCCTCCTCTGCAACCCAAAACCCGAGTGTTGCATTGCAAAGTGGCCCAGTCCCAAGTGCAGGAGGAAGGTTTCCCTGCCAGAGAATTCCCAGCCACCTTCCCTTTTGTCCTCTCCTCCTGTTCCCCTTCCAGCTCGCAGCAGGGCTGGGTGAGCCACTCCTGGGTGATTCACTCGCCACCAGGTAGAAATGCTTTCTTGGATACACACAGCTGGGCACGGGGAAGAGGCACAAGTCCTCTGATCCCAGCTGAATCACTGCACCCTGAATGAGCTCCTGCATGCAGGGACACAGCTCCCACAGAGGTCGCGGCAAGGTGACTATTGCACCAGTACAACGCGTGACTCACCGGCAGAGAAAAATGCAATTTGGGGTAGGAATTAGGGACACGAGGAGGAGAGCAACCTGCTGGGGCACAAAGCAGGGGGTGCAAGTCATGGAGACACCCAGGTCTGCCTCGGGATGAAGAGGAGAGCCAACGTGTGCGGAGCGGTGAGAAAGTGTGGGCACGGGCATCGGGTGAGTGAGCCTGCCCTGGGAGCCACGGGCACCTTGTCAGGGTGATGAGGCTGGTGCATCCCAGCCCCAGCTGAGCTCAAGTGGAAAAGATCCTCATCCAGACACTGTTGGGAGCTTTTTCTTCTCTTTCAGGGTGGGATGTACCCACAGAAGTCTCCAAGTGAACAGGATGGTCACCTAAGGTTTGGGCTGGATGATGCCATAGTGCATCTTGCTGAACTCTGCTGCGGAGCCAGACTCTGGCAGAGATGTGCCCATGCCAAACAGTGGCACTGGCCAGGCTCTGGGCAAATCAACCCATGGCACACTCTTCCTCTCCTCTGCAGTCCCTGGGACAGCAATGGCTAGACCTGCACACATGGCCCAGCAGTAGAGCCAATGTCCCCAGCACCTAGATGCCTCCGTGGGTAATTCCAGTTGCATGCCCTGCACCTGCCCTAGAGGATAACAGACTTTTTCCCACACCCATGTTTTCTTGCTTGTCCCTGAAGGCAAGGCAGCCTTGATCAGCATTTCCATTTTGTGTTGCAACAAGACAAAAGCTCCCTGAAGTCAACTGTCCCAGCAACTTTGCCAGGGGCAGCAGGAAAAATGGGCAGAGGTTCCCAGGAAGGTAACAAAGCTTTCCCAATCCCTGCTAGGAAACCCAGGTCTCTACTCTGGGGCACAGCCTGGTCCCTACTTCCAGCCAGCTGCAGCTGGAGCATCCACGGTGAGATGACAACAGACAGAAAGCTGACAGAGCATCCTCCCTAACCCCTCTGAGCCAGCTGGATTTCCTCCTGGGGATGGCAGAGGAAGGGAAGGAGGGTGCCCATGAGTCACCCACACCCAAGCTAGCAGCAGGGCCTCCCCTGTCTCCCTCTAGTGACTGCAGCCCTTGGAAGATTTCAGCCTAATTAGGCTGGATCTTGAGTTTAAGCTGCAGCTCCTCTGGTTCAGGGGCCCTGGGACTTAATTCTCACAGTGGGCAGAGCCCTTGGCATTCATGGAGTGGTCGAGAAGTGTCCCCAGACCAGAGGGCATGTTCATGTGTATGACAACACATGTCAGAGCAAGGGTACGGAGCCAGAGCCCCACTGTGCAAGATGCTGTTCAAAACAGAGAGCAACAAAGAAAAATAAATATATCTATATAAATAAGCGAGGCACATCTCCACTGGGAATTTCTAAAATATCATCACCCTTTGGGATGCAAAGCAGCTAGGCCTGGAGAGCAGCTAAGCATCGTTATTAAATAAATTAATTAGCTCAGCAGAGCCCGCCAGGTACTGAACACTTTCCACTTCCAAGCAGGTAAATGAGTCCGTGGGAACAGAGGCTGCTCGGCGCTTGCCAGGCAGCGCAAGCTGCATGTTAATGGCAATGCAGCTTCTGCAGCTCTGCCCCTGGGAGCAGCACACCGGCGTGTTGCATGTGTCCCCAGGAGGGGTCAGGACCCACCCACCCCAATGCCAGAGCCCACAGCCACCTCTCTGCCAGCCCTGACGCAGGAGAAGGGGTCACTGGCAAAGGGGTGTCTCTCCTGGGCACAGCCCCGAGTTTCCTGCCCCGGCACTGGGAGCAGCAGGTCTGGAGCCAGCTCTGCGGTCGGGGGAGCCAGGAGCGGGGCTGGGCGGGGAAGATGTGCAGGGCTGAGCATCGCCCTGCGCTTTGCATCGCCAACTGCTTCTGTAGGCAGGCAGGGTGCCTTTGATCCCCTCCCCAGCCCTATCTGCCTGTGAAAACCAACTTTCATCACCCTGGGGTCTGGCAGGAGTGAACTAAGTAAACTCTCCTCTCCAGCCCTAATTGCAGCCGTCAGACGACACTGACAGGCACAAGTCGGGCAGGCAGAGTGCCAGGCGGGTGGCAGGGCAGCGGTGCCCTCCCTGATGTTGCCCCATAGGTGTGAGCTTGGCTCTGATCCCCAACTAGGAGGGGGTGACCTGGAGACAGGCTGTGGGTCAGAGCTTGCTGAGAGGAGGCAAAGAAGTCGAAAACAGGACCTGGGGGGAGAGGAAGGCAGAGGGTGAGAGGGGACTCTCCTTCCTTCTCTCCTCCCTGCAGGGCATGTCCAGCTGCAGTGGCCCTTCCTGCATCTCCCCCTTCAGATGTGTGGGAAAAGGTGTCCCAGCCCCTGTCCTCCTGCAGCAATTTAGCTAAAACTCTGGGAATTTCAGGGGAACTATAGAAAACCCACTGAAAGACACCAGCACTGCTCCAGCCTCCATTCCCAAGTGCTCACCAGGGAAGCAGGGTGGTAGATCTCTGCTGTAAAAGGAAGTTCACAATTACAACACAAGTCATTACTGGAAAATAAATTTCCCTGGCATGTTGCAAATAAAATCCAAATTCCCCAGTCTGGGGTACAAGACAGCCCACAGCATTCATTCCAGGACCCGTTTGAAAGAGAAAATGAGACAATATTTATGATGGCGGAGACAGATAAAAGTAGGTAGGGAAAAAACTCCAGGAGGGCATTTCAAACAATGAATGTACATCCAAAACAGCACGAGATTCACTTGCAAAAAAGAAGTCCCCAGTGAACAGGCATTGCTGACAACCCCGAAATTAAATCTCTGCACACACACACACTTGTAATCTGAGTAGCACTATTGCAAACAGCTCCAGGGAGAACCATCATGCTGCCTCTTCCCCTGCTAGAGGAAACAGGGTTATTCAGACCATGACACCCTTCAAACAGCTCTTATTTTTCACCCATGGGTGAGGGTAGCTGTTCTGCAGACCACAGGTACGTGCAGGGCATGGAGCTGCTTGCAACCAGCTGCTGCAGTGCACCAAGGCTGGGGTCTCTGCCATAGTTCCAGCTCCACAGACCAGTTACCAGTCCTCTTCCCACTTGCCAAGGGATGATCATCGAGGCTGATTCCTCACTGCACCCCAATCCTCACACCGGTTCTACCCTCAGCATCCTCCCACAGGGTCTGCCCTCGGAGGAGAGCATGAGCCACCCCTCCCAAGCACTCCTGCCTGCACCCATGTGCCTGCCTGGGCAAACACATCACCTGCCCTTTCCTCCCAGCCTCCTCCAGAGCCACAACAAGCCTCAGGAGCTCCCCAAGGGGCTACAGAAGCATCTCGTGTCACCCCGCAGCTGAGCAGCCCGCAGATTTGCCCTGACTTGGGCTGGATTAGCTGCTGCCAGGTTGAGCCGCCCAGGGAGGAATGATTACTCCTGCCAGGAGGCAAAGCTTTGAAAGGGACATTGTTTCAAGGATGATTTGCCATTTTCCCCTCACACTCAGGTGTGCAGCTCCAATCTAGCCTTCTTGTGAGGCTCCTGCTGCCTCCATGGTCAGAGACAACATTAGAGGGACAATCAAGAAGGGAACAAAAGCTGGACCCATCAGCCAAAGCTGGGATGCTCTGCAGAGGGGCTGAGCAGGGTGCTCAGCACTGCCTGAGCCCAGCCAGCTGCTCCAGGTGTTGCACATCGATTTGAGGGCACCCCAGAGCCGTGGAGAGCTCCCCTTTCAGCCCAAACCCCGGCTTCCACATAGTCCCTCAGGAGCCATGTGTGTGCAGCCATGGCTGGAGGGAACAGGTTGCAATAGCTGGCTCCCCCTCCCCAGCCCTGGTTTGGGATATGCTGGCAGCTGGGAAGAGGCTGTGTCGAAACAGTGACCTCAGGCTCCACAGGAGCTTGATTTTGGGAAGGCAACTCACTTCCCTCAGCCTCAGGACAACTAGTCCCCTTACTCTTCCTCTGCTGTAGAGCCACGCTGATGGGCTCCCTTAAACTTCACCTCCTGCCAGCAGACCCCCTCCCCTTCCCCAGACAGCAAACTCCCCAGCTCCAGTGTCCCCCAGCACCGGTGCCCCTGACCCAGTACAGTTCCCTGCCCAGAGGCAGCACAGACAGGCCCACATCAGCACAGCAGACATCGACCTGACCTCTAAACTTTGGGACCTCAAATAAAAATGGGCCTGTGAGAGATAAATCACCCTCCTGAGTTTACTTTTAAAGCTCAGTGCAAATGAGAACAGAGGACACTTCACCAAAAAAAATCAGCATTTCTTCCTGATGAAGTACTTCAGCTCTGTCATAAAACCAAAAGAGAAAAAATAGTTTATGGGATGGCTTGGTACTGGGTTAGGGTTAGGGATTTTTGGATCAGGACCATCTGTCAAATGTGCAGCCAAGTAAAGAGGTTGGAGAGAGGCTTGAGGTCTCAGCAAAGCATTCAACAAAGGACTCGTGCTATCAAAGTGCTGGGGAGGATTTTTGTCTGCTGAGCAAGGAAGAGTGCCTGGGGCTGCACTCCTGATACCCATCAGTTGCCAGTGGTCCAGGTTGCTCAAGCTCCTGGGCACCAGGGTTCACCCCACGCTGCTGGGATGGGAGCAGGAGCACGGGGCGGAGGAGTCACATTTGCACCCCATACTCCCTCCAAAACACTCATGGTTTGAGCAGGGCGCCAGAACCACCCATCATACCTCACTTTTTTTTCCCCCTTATCCTTTGTGATAATCCTTTAATGAATTAAGTGGAGTAATTAAGCAGGATTTTTAATTTTTTTTTAAAGTGAACACGCATGAAAATGGAGACGGGTATTTTTGCCGTTCAAACACTTAATATGATAATTAATGCAAAGCCCCTCATCTTAGGGATTCTCCACACCTCTCACCCAGCCCTTTTTCTGTTTATCTTTCTGGCAGACTGCCTTCATATTTATTCTAATGAAGGCCGACCCTTCCTCTTGCTCACGCTATACTCAAGCTACACGAGAGGAGGAGAGGAGGGAAGGGTGGAGACTCAAAGTTGTTTCAGATCAAAAGCTCCAAACCAACATCAACAGTGGAGATCCCTGTCATGGTAGGAAATGGAGAAACCACCTTTTTGGGGGAATTCAGAGGACACTGAGGCCTCAGGGCAGAGCCAGCATGGTGAGCAAAGCCCTGGCACCTTGGGGCTTCTCTGTAGACCTCTCAGGGCCATGTTGCCTAGTGCTACAAGCAAAGAAGAGAAGCCTGCTGCCTTCATCCACTGCCCACACATGGCTGCACTGCACACATCTTTCACAGATTCCAGGCAATCCAAGAAAGGTGTGTTTAGTGTGGATGCTGAAGAGACATTGTATTCACTGGCCTGTAATACTGAAGCAGCTGAGCTGATTCCTCATGCCCAGCTCACTGGGGAAGGATGTGCTGGACAGAGTGACAAGGTAAAATCA
Source organism: Heliornis fulica (assembly GCA_013399135.1). Lineage (NCBI taxonomy): Eukaryota > Metazoa > Chordata > Aves > Gruiformes > Heliornithidae > Heliornis > Heliornis fulica. The sequence goes on along the minus strand of VXBZ01012877.1, from coordinate 169,690 downwards.
CAGAATAGATAGGTGAGCACCTTCACCAACCCTGACCAAACAGAAGAGTTGGATCTGCAAAGGAGGCTGGGTAGACACATCTTCCCAAGGCAGCCCTTTGGTAGCCTGTATCACCTGATCCCACCAAGCCTCTGAGTCCTCAGGCCCTTTCTCCATTACACTGTCTCTCCTCACCCACCTAATCCCTGTTTGGCTTTAAATATGTCAAAGTATAGTTGAACATCTCTATGCCTCAGTTTCTCCACCAATGAGAAGGAGATTGATGGATCTCCCAGCTTCTCTTGAAGGATGCAGGCACTGGGAGATGACAAACATCCAGGAGATGCCACAGGCCCAGGTCAATGCCTAGAAGTGCTCTGCCCCTCCTGCTCTCTTACAAGCATTTCACCCTTCAACAAGGAAACTGTCAGCCCCACAGACATCCTCATCCCCCTCACCAACGATGGGAAGGAACCTGGGACTGATAAAAATCAGCAGCACAAGCCCATGGGGAAACCTCTGGGACGTTTCTCTGAAACTTTTGGGCAAAGTGTTTCCAAGATGGGCAAAGTCTTACCTGTAACTCCCACGGGCAGTTAGGAAATGAGGCTCATCTGAAAGCGGGCAGTGGGTCACCGGTGAACCCCGGACAGGCTGTCCCAGCTGGGCTGGATGGCATCCCTCAGCACTCAGATTTGCTGCTTGGGCTGGGGACCTGCCTCTGCAATCCACAGTTCTCTCACTTTTAACTTCTTTTTCTTTTTTTTTTTCCTTGAACTTCCTCCTGTTTTGATCAAAATGCATTTCCTGACACAAAAAAAAAGGTCTCTGTAACTGGTCTCTGACTCATCAAACTGGACAAACAGATCTTCTGCCTCCACGGGAACTGGGCCATCCTGTTTGAGGGTGCAAGAGCCACCCCCAGCTGTCTGCCAAGGGTGAAGAATGCTCTTCCATTGTGAAACGCTCCCTGCCAGATGTGGGCAAGCCTTCCCCCACATCTGGACAACCATTTTGAGTTTCTCTCTCAGTTGGTTGTTGCCTTACCCCGGAGCAGGACAAGCCTTGGAGATGACATTCTTGACCCATTTCAGTAGTGCAGCCTGACAGCTTTTTGTCTGTAGGACCACGGTTTTGGAAACCTGGAAGGAAGGCTCTAGCAGCCCCAGAAAGTAGGCTGCCTGTTGTGAAAGAAGTTTTTATCCCTTCCTGTGATACCCCATGAGGAATCAGAAGGAGTTTGGACAGTGGATTTGCTGAGTAGCACAAATTCACAGATATGGGCTATTGGTCTGTGTCCATTGGTGGTCACAACCCTTGACAACACAGCTGAGACCCAACCTTTCTCCATATCAACACACAAAGAGTCCTGCATAGGTTGCAAAGCCTGCAGTGATCATGGCCAAATCTAGCAGTCAATAAAGATGATGACCCTTGCTTGACTGCCCAAATTGGCCAAAGCAAACGCTTTTCCCCTTGGGCTGCTGTGCAAGACGCTTCAGAAACGAGGGAAATTGCTCTTCCAACGTCCCTGGGAAATCTCAGGGACACACCATCCATCAATATTTTGCAGTCTGAGACAATAGCAACATCTCCTGCTACACTGGTACAAGCCCAGACACTGTGCTCTGGTTTCCTGTAAACAAGAGTTGTTTAGCTCTAAATTCCTCCTTTGGCTCAGGCTCCCCTGGTTCAGTGAGGATGGTATCGAGATAACCATCGTGGAGATTGTATTCCTGGTAGAAGGCTCCATTGCACAATGGCACCTCTTTATAATGTCCTTGGAGCAAGGAAGTTCCAGACAGGCTTCTCCACCAGGCATGACTGGTCATCAGGTCTCAGCACCAAGTCAAAAGAGAAGCAGAAGACAGCGAGGATCTGAAAGGAGAGCAAATCTGGGCTGAGGCAAATGATTAATAGTGAAATAGTTACAGAGTGTGACACAAGGAGGAGGGCACGAAGGATCTGGACTGGAGTAGAACAGGATTTTTTCCCAAGGCAGGAGAGGAGTGGTCTTTCCTAGGGCAAAGAGTTGGTGGTCCAGGACATTTTAAGCCAGACCTGAACAATCACAAATTACTTCCCTACTTGAAAATTAACCTCCACTTTGAAAGGGTTTCTGCTTGAGCTGGGCAAAGTGGAGACCTCTGAGTGAAGCAAGAGAGTGAACTCTGCCCACTCCTGATCTCCCCATACCAGTGCAATCCCCAACACGTGCTTCAGTGTGCTGGACTCACAGTTAAACATCCCATCTGAGCTACTTGTGTGGGGCTGGTGAGAGGAGAGAAGCATCTTCTGGGAACAGCTCATTGCCCTGGAACACACACATGAACTTATGGGGTTGTACTTCAACCTCTTTGCCCTGGTCTACCCTTCAGATAATTTGCTGTCCTGTTTCTCCACCCTCCTGTACAGACCCAATCACTTCCCATGGTCTTCCCCCCACCCTCACAGAATCACAGAATCACAGAATCACAGGGGTTGGAAAGGACCTCGAGAGATTGTTGAGTCCAACCCCCTGCCAGAGCAGGTTCCCTAGAGCAGGTCACTCAGGTTGGCGTCCAGATGGGTCCTGAACATCTCCAGAGAAGGAGACCCCACAACCCCCCTGGGCAGCCTGTCCCAGTGCTCGGTCACCCTCACCATGAATAAGTTCTTTCTCACATTGGTGCAGAACCTCCTGTGGTCCAACTTGTGGACCAACTTGCCCTATCCTCACAGGTCACTGAGAAGAGGTTGTCCATCTCCCTTTGTCTCCCACACTTCAGATATTTATGCACATTGACCAGATCCTCTCTCAGTCTTCTCTTCTCAAGGCTGAGCAGCCCCAGTTCTTCACTGCTACCCCCACCAACCTCTTTCTTCAGCACTAACACCAAGCTGAAATCTGGTTTCTCAGCCAGGACAATGGAAAGCCATGTCTGCATTAATCCATCCACTGCAGCCCCAGTTCTTTCCTGAGAAACATGACCATGAGGAGGGACCTGCCGGGCCCCTCCCTTGGCTGGAGGCCCCCATGCATTGCATTGCATGGTGGGGAGAAGAGGCTCCAGTAGAGGAATTTCAGAAAGACTTATGGTGGCCTGGGACATTCCTGGTGGCTGATAGCATGACCCAGTGAAGAGCACCACCTCCTTACCTAATTAATCTAGGAGGGTTAAGGAGTCTGTGATACAGAGAGTGGCTGTGTCGGCCGTCTGGGAATGTCAGGGAAGTGATACTCCCTCAGAAACTGAGAGGGAAACCTCCTGCCAGACCTGGAAGTGAGAGGCTGCTCCCTGGGCATGCTGGCAAGGACTCACTCCCCAGCACGCTCTGATGAAATCAGGCTCAGGCCTGGTGGGCAGTTTTGCTTGAGGTCACTTCCCCATGCGCCGCTGGGACATGGGGGCTGCTCTCCGTGCGCTGCCCCGACGGCCGCCCCGCAGAGACTGAAGTCACCCACTGCTCCGGGTCCAGTCACCGCCACCACCCCGGCCAACGATGAGATCAACCATCCGGCACGCGGTGGAGGCTGATTGGCTTGAGATGAGCTAATGCCTGCGCTGCACAGAAGGATGGAGGGGGAGGAGGAGACACGCTGACTCGACAGCTCATCCCATGACAAGAGCTGGGGTCCAGCCTGTGCTCTCTCAGGAGGACACTGCGCAGGTGCCGCCTCCCAAGGGGGCTCCACTCAGCGTGGACAATGGACCCATGGCACACCCTGGTACTCCTTGCCAGCAGGTCTTTGTGCCATCCCTGCAACACCAAACCTTCTCCTGGGGTCTTGTACAGCATCTCACCCCGTCCCATCAGGGTCCCATCTGTCTGTAGAGCGATGACATCCCCTCTGTGGGCTGGCATCCCAGCCTTCTGTTGTGCTGAGCTTCTGACTCTATGTCCTGGTGCCAGATGGCTTTGAAGGCAGATGACTTCATCTCTGTTAAAGGGGAGAGGGATCTGTCAGCAGTGTGCTGTAGGAATCAGTGTGCATCATCCTCAGAGAGGAAGCCAAGGGGGGCAGCATGGCACAGCAGTGGTTATGAGCCCACAAAGGGCCTGAAGAGAATTGGATTCCAGTCCAACACTGCCAAAACTCTCGTGTCCTTCATCCATAGCCTTCAATCCACTGTCTTTGATCCACACAATAGCCCTGGGGAACACCATAGAGAGCGAGGACCTGATGCCAGCATGACCTCTGTGGTGATGCCTTCCCATGCATGTTAGGGCAGGGACTACCCACCATTCAGCCTCAAAAGCCAAAGATGTCTCAGTGGAGCCTGCACTAGATACTGGGGAGATCAGAGGGAGTGGTTTGCATTGCACCAGCCCAAAACCCACCCATCAATGGGTTCCTCATGGCCAGGACAACCTGGAGCTGCTCTAAAGAAATCCCAGTTCAAATTTGTGTTGGGTAAAAAGGGTGAGTTTCAGAGTAAGTGTCAGGTTTGCACACAGAGGTGTGGTTCAGAGGTTCAGGGGCTTCACTTACCACTCAGAGGGCCCACTGCAAAGGGAGAGATGGGTCCACCCCATGCAGCTCAGGAGGCTTCAAGAAGATGAGCAAGATGCAACCTGCCTGTCCCTATCTGCAGACACCAGCACCCACCTCGCTCCCCCATGCTCTGCTTGGCTGGGAGCTGCACGGGGGTTTGCAGCTCCACAGGAACAATCCTGACTCACTGGAGCAGCTTGGTGGAGGGTTATTATCAGTGCTGGTCAACGAGGTTGCCGTGCACACACAAGCACAGGGAGCCGATTCCTGAGCAGGGCTGGATCCTCCCCTCCCCCAGCACACACGCTCCCGCTTGTTGGGGAAAATGCTGCTGTTGTTCCAGGCAGATAATCGCCCCTTCCCTTGCAAGTCCCTGCACGCTGCCGTGCAAACATACCCACAGAGCACTTCAGCAGATGCTGAGGCTCAAAGGGCAGAGCCACAGAGCTGCTCTTCTGCCTGCAAAGGGGAATCAAAAGTTGTTTGTCCCCCTGAGAGGTAGCACTGTCTGCCTCGACTCTGCCTCGGGGCTGTCAGACCCCCGCACACCAGCGAGGGGAAATTTGGTGTAGAGTTGGAGGTGCCCTGATAAAAATCAGGTCAGGCATCATGGGAGAGTGAGAGGAGCTGGGGCTGCTTAGGAAGTGCCCACCACAAGACTGGCTGCCCACCCTCATCCCAACAGCCAGGGCATTTCAGTCCCCAGCTCGCTTAAAGAGTGCCAGCCCCTCAGCAGTAATGGTGAAGGGTCTTGCACCATCACATGTGTTCCTGAGGGCAGGAGGGTTTGGAGAAACACCCCAGCACCACCCATCCCAACAGCACTGCCCTGCCCCCCAGACCCATGGAGCATCACCCCAATGGGGGTAGTTGCAAGTGTTGGCCAGGAAGGGACCATGTTTAGGAGGTTGAGCTGCAAGACGGGCCTGCAGGCATGTGTTCAGGAGGCAGGCAGAGCTGCTCCCCAGGGCACTGGTAGGTATAGCCATTGGCAGCGAGGCCCCTGCCAGTGTTTCCTGTCGGTCCAGAGAGGCTCGTGGTGATTCCCCTACCCGAGCCTGAACATGCTGCTTCTCTGCAGCACTCCTTGTGTCTAGCTAACCCCCAGCAGAACCACGGCTGTATCAAATGGAGATCTTGGGCGGAACCGGGAAATGAAATCTCTTGCTGTGATTAGGAGAAAGGAGCGTCCTTGCCAGCCAAGTGATGGAGCTCTGACATTGCCCACGCCCTGAAAAAGGGCCCGTTGCGTCTGACAGGGCGAGATCCCAGCACGTGGCGGCATGAAATGTTGACACCAGCTTATGGAGCTTTTGTTGGCTTGTTGGATTGACTGAGTGGTGTGAAGCAGCGCTCAGGGCAAAGCCAGGCATCATGCACGGCTCCATCTTCTTTCTTTGGTCCTGGAGCAGATCCCCCAGCCAGGCCAATCCCCTCTGCTTGGAACCACAGCTAATCCTGCAACTCACCCCTTCCCATGGGAGCAGGAGTTGACCCTTGGACAAACATGGGACAACCTTTTATTCTCAACCCAGCCTGGCTTCAAGATGATCTGAGAAGGCACAGCCAGGCAGTTTTCACCAGGCTGAGGTTCTCATCCACCACTGAGGGAGAACTGGACTTCAGGAGAAGTTTTCCTGTGCTTCTTTCCTTTCCTGGATCACTGGGATAGTAGCTGATCCAAACAGACTCTAACAGCCCACATTTGCCTTGCTATGGAAGGTAAGAGTCCATCTTACTGTGCTAGCCAACTATAACCTGAGGATTTTGGGGTATCTTCTCCACAGCTAGTGTGCTGCTCACCCCAATGCCATGATTTCACTAGGAAAGGCAATATTTCCTGTTTAACCATCTGGTACATTTTGAAAAATGGAGAGACCTTTGGAAAAACAAGTCCTCCTTCACTTGTGTCCTCAGAAAATATTTTTTCCCCCAACTGCACCTGTTCAGTTAATGTGATGTTTCTCTTCTCCATAGCTAGGAAGTTAAGTCATCCCTGAGAGCTGAAACCAAGTCCCCTGCAACCCCCCCCTGCAGCCAACAAGACTGGTACCATGCTCTGCCACTGCTATGGAAAGGAAGACCTGGTGTGGTGTCACCAATTTGCTGGCAACAAGGTGGAGTTGTCAGCAGCTTTTGCAGTCTCTGGGTATTTGTACATGTGTTGTAAGGGGATCAAGTAATAACCACTCCTAGCTTACCTTTCTGCAGGGTCTGCCTGATAGATGGCTCTTCCACAAGCACTGTGTCACCGCCTGGAAGAGCAATGAGATAATACAAAAAGGAGATCAGTACTGCTAGTCTTGCTAGCAGAGGGTTCACACCTTGCTACACTGGGTGGGACCAAGTCCCCAGGTCCAATGCCTCAAGGGTTACCCACTGCTCCAGATGCAGGCGAAAGGAGCAAGGCACCTGGCCAGTTGTGAGAGGCTCCGAACACAGGGAAATGCTGGTTCTTGTAGCAATCAGCTGATGCCCTGAAGCCAGAGGTTTGCTCACTTGTACCTTGGTATGTCTAAATATAATACAAGTATTGTTCTGAGCCCTGCCTCAGCCCCAGTAAAATCCAGCCACCAATACCTGATTTTCTTGCCTTCCACAGCTGCAAGAGATGCAGCTACGTGAAGGAGCTTTTCCTTTCGTTCCTCCCAAATGCACCTCCCATTGCCATTACTGACTCATCACCTGGCCTCCTCTCATGAGACATCTTAAAGAGGACCAGATTTGCAATTTCAAGATATTATTACTTCTACTATCATTTTTTGTAATACTCAAAACTTTCCTGCAAGTAATCTGACTAAACCATCTGGAAAGATGGACTAAGCTGCACATGTAAATCCAATTGTATGTACACCATCTTCTCATTCAGTACAAACTACTTCTGAAAGGCCATGAAGAGCTTGAAATAAAAGCAATTTCCCAAGTGGATGCTCTGAGGAGAACATCCAATGTGAACATTTGTAGCACAAGATCTCCCAGGTCAGTTCCCAACTCAGCATTGTCTCAGGGTGACTCTGGGGAGATCATTCAGTCTCACCTCGCCAAGCAAATTTCTTCTCTCATACTTAAGTTGAACCATGATCCAAATCTGGTCTGGATTTAGCCTAAAATGCTGAACAAATTTGATTTCCTCAAAAACTAATTTTCTGATGAATTTACCATATTATTCTCAGTCACCACCCCTGACAATCCCAAATAGCCCAATATATCACAGGTCAACCTCTTTGCATCTTTTTAGATTCATGAAATCACATTGATTTTTCCATGGAGGGGCATCTTGTGATTTAGTTTGTCAGTGTCTAGTGGGAGACAAGGTATAGTCAAAGCTGTCTGTGTGGCTAGAGGATTCATAACCTATTGCTGGTGACTAGTAAGGTACCAGTTTACACCAACCACTCCTCCTTAAATGGGATGCTAGTAGGATCTGTCTCTCTCTTCTATCCACTTCTGTGCTCACTTCCATCACTGTCCCCTGTGGAGTCACAAAAGGAGCAGGTAGGTACCTAGTTCGGCTGTTTACATTTAAAATTGTCCAGCTTACCTATTTTTTACTTGGTTTTGTTTTCCTAAAAATGTACAGAAAGGTTTATGATAGCATCCTCTGCAAGAACACACCACGAAGGTAAAAGAACCCCACAGACCTTCACATAAACCTGAACATTTATTTCCCTCATTGAGACCTACCCCTGTGTCTGTTCAAACCCTCTGCAGTTTAAAGGGGGTATGTTAGTACTTACTGGGGGGGAGGGAAGGAGAAGGAAGGGGCAAAGAGGACTGAAGCTATGCACACACCACCCATGCTCTTGCCAATGTGACAGGGAACATGCACAGAAGGGTCTGTGCCCCATCCCCTCGGTCCAGCCCTGAACAACATCCCAGAGTTGGGATCCTCTTTCTTCACCACGTAGAAGCCCCCCATAGCTCTGGTACAGTATTTGGTCTCCCTGTACTGCTGTGTCTCCTCACTGCCTCCCCCTCTTTTCTCCCCCTCCTGCCTTTTCAGGACAGGGACCACCTTTTCATCCTCTGCCTATACAGCACCGAGCACCCTGGGGCTTTCTGGCGGCAGGTGGGGTTTCTGGGGGCTCCCCCAACACAAACAACAACAACCTTCAAAGTGCCTCTCCGCACGCAGCTGCTCTGAGGGCAGATTCAGGTTTCCCCCACCCTCTTCTCCCCATCTCTCCTTGCAACACCCACCTGGCAGCTAGTTAAAAACAACCTTTGGGTTTTTCAGGTGTGTTGGAGGGACTTACCTGGCATATTCTGCACATCCCCCCTTCCCCCCCACAACCCCCCCACCACCAACACTGCAGTTGAGGTCCTGGATTTCATGGCAATACTAGTTAATCTAACAGTAAAAAGCTCTGCAATTATTTGGCTCTAAGGCTTGGGTCCTTGCCCAGCTCTGACACACACACGAGTTCACTTCTCCAGCGAGGGAGAGGGTGATGCCTCTCCTCTTCCTCCTCCTCCAGCCCGTCACGGAAGGGCTGGCTCTTCAGCGAGGGAGTTCCACCTCCTCCAACTTTCTCCCTCGCTGCCCTCAACCTGTGCTGCCGGAGTTTCAGCCAGCAAAATCCCTTCCAGCAGGAATTTCCCGGAGCCCCCTCATCTGATTTGCAAGCGCCATGGACCCCCGGCAGCCAGCGAGGTGCTGCTGCTGCTGCTGGAGAGGATTTTCTGCGGTGAGAGCAGAGAGGCAGTAAACTTCAGGAGAGGGCTCTCTCCTGTTGCAACAGGTAAGGCACGCTGCTGGCTGGTGTGGGAAGTTGAAATGAGTCAGGGAGCAGCCTGTACAGCTTGGATGGAGGAAGGCCCTGAGGATGGAGAGATTTAGCCATGAAACTGCTTTTGCATGTGAGTAACTTTTACTGGAGACAGCCTTATCCCAAAGATAGGGTCTGGGGATGCCTTCTGTGTTTTCCTCCTTTCTGGCAGCCCTAGCATGGGGAGGGGGCGGTTTATGCAAGGAGCCAGGAGCAGTTCAGCTGTGTTTGCATGGAGTTTATATCTGGTCTTAACAGGGAAACTAAATCCCACTGCAGCCAGTGTGAGCATGTGGGCTCTGGGGAGCAAACACCCGTGCTGAGCTCGGCAGGCACCAAACAGAAGCGCTCCAGGTGTCTGCACGGGGCAGGATTCCGGCGAGGAGCGCGCTTGTGCTGGAATAAATGGATGTGCTGCCACAGAGGCAGCGATGGCGTCTGGCTGTAGGCTCATTGTTGGCTGTAGGCTCATTGTTGGCTGTAGGCTCATTGTTGGCTGTATTTAACCTCAACAACCCGGACAAAGTGGTACCGCACCGAACTCTGTCTGCGTGTTCCCCATTAAACTGCTTCCATTGTCGGCTCAGACTCAGCTCTGCCTCAGGTGTCCCTGTATGTAGATGTGACACTGGTGTTTCCCAGCTCCTTGCCTGCCCTGGTTCTTCTCTGTGGAGAGCAGCAGAGTTGGGGCGCTGAATTGAGAGCCACCATCCCCGCTTCACACCAGAGAGGGTATGTTAACGTGTCCTTGTTCCCACCGATGCAGCTTTGATCATTATGGGGTGCTGATGGCAAAGTAAAATCGAATCCCAGAGTTTCAGGGCACACAGGAATTATTTCTCCTGTACATGTGAAGCTCTGAGGAAAGAGGTGAAAATACAGGGAGTGAAACCTGGGCGCTTGAAGCAAACGGGCCCTTCCAAACAACGGTTATCAGCTAATCAGCCTCCCCAGGGAATTAAAGGCAATGCTGAGAGGGGCAAAGATCACCTGTCACACGACAGGGGTTGCTTTGGACAAAACTCTTTAAAAAGCTGGTGCTCATTGGGGTTTGCTGCTGCTGTGAAGGGCTGTGAGCTTCCAGGCTGCGTGGAAACTCAGGCGGTGTTGGTGTGGAGCTGGGCAGGCTGTGCCAGGACAGGCAGGGCTGCGGGCGATGGGCTCCTGCTTCACCCAGGGTGCCCTGGATCCAGGCAGGAGGGCACAGAGCCTGCTGCATCCTCTGTCCTGGCACTCGATGGGGACAAAGAGCAGGCATAGGACACATGGGGAGCTGCTGCGGTTCTCCAGGCTGTCAGCTGGAGAGAGCCGGGAGGTTATCGGAGCCCCCGGACGGAAAGTAAATAGTCTGTATCGGGCTCCTGAGCAAGGTTGGGCTGTCTTGGTATTCAGGGAAGGCAAAAATCACTGGGCTTGGCATTGTGTGCCCTTATCATTTCCTAATATGCAGCGCACCTCAACTTATCAGGACCAGCTCAGGGACATCCGCCAGTCTGATAAGTGGTTGGTGTTCCTGAGGGCCTGAGCAGGATAGAGGTTTCTAACCCAGCCAGAGGCTTCAGCCTCAGCTTCTCCCTGTCTGCTTGCTGTGCTCTAACATGCTCCATCACTCCCCAGCCTTTCCCTTAGCTGCAGCTATCACCATGAAGGCATTTCAAACCCCAACGCTCTCAGAAACCAGTGTGTCTCCCAGCCCTCCAAACAAACAATCATCACGCATGTACGAAGGGCGAGTTCAAAGGAGGTGTAACACCTGGAATCAAACATCTGTTAGAAACTAATGTATTTTGCATCCTACACTCCTGCCAACTGCCCCAAGGCAAGTCCTAGAGGATTGTTCCAGCCTCCTCCATGCTACAGCAACGGCATTCCCTGCCCCGTGCACCTCGCTCTGCTTTTTGCCACGTGTGGAGTATGCAAGTGCAGCTGCACCACGGGCAGTAGTGGGCTTTCTCCTGTATCATGCACAGCATAAGAGGATTAAATACCCTCAGCCTTTTTTTATTATCCTTTTTTTTTTAATGGGTTGGCAGCACTGATGCTCTATTGTCTATTAGCAAGGTGATTTGCTGAGCAAGCAATTTTTCCCTCAACCACACTTTTTTTGCCTTGGCAATGGGGAAAGTACTGGTTTATTTGCAAAGAAACCTTCCTAATTCTTGGAAGAAGGAGCTCCAGGGAGGGGCAGGCTGCAAAGGCTGTTAGAAAGGTTTTTAGCTCAGAAAGGAACAAGCAGCAGGTTTGAAACAAACCAAAGGAATTTTTTTTTTTTTTGCACAGAAGTCATAATTAAATTCTGGAACACGTTGCCACAGGATATTGCAGAGGCCAAAAGTGTACTTGGCTTTAAAGAAGGTTTCGGTCCATTTGGGATGGATAGCTGGAGGCTGTTAAATGCAACAGCCTGAGAAGAACTGTGTACTTACTCTGGAAAGTGGGAGAAGGAGTGTGTTACACCATGTTGTTATGCTCCTTCACTAAGCAATCAGAGCTAGCCATATGGGGAGAGACTTCATAGAGAGATGGCCAAGCACAGCTATCTGCATGCTCTTGTGTTGTGAGATGGCAATGGACTGACCAGGTTGTACCTTGGATAGATGCTGTGACTCCAGCACCCCAGGATGTGTTGGTTATGCCATGCAAGGATGCTCCATTTGGCTCAGAGTGACAGGGACACTGTGTGCCCAGCCTGGTCTCTGTTTGTCACAGGTGCTGCGAGCAGCATCCGTGCAGGCTGCCTGCTGCACAGAGGTGTTGCAATGGCCAGAGCTTTCAGAAATGTGTTCCCAGCAGACAGTCTGGAGTGGGAGGTAGCGCCCTGACAAGGACATGCTGTGGCAATGAGACTAGCCTGGGCAAACATGCCTGTCTCGGGGGTTAATCTTTTCTCCGGTGAAACCCTGAGCTCCCCAGGCCAGGGGTAGGTTTGCATCAGCTTGTGAAGCACTGTGGATACTGCAGAGGAGGTGGGCTGCTGCAGCAGGTTTCCTGTGGGACAGCAGGTCTGGGAGCTGACAGTTTTCTATCAGCATTCAGGTAATCTGCTTGCAATCAATAAATGTCTGCTGCAGGGAATTTCTGTGGCACAGCTGCTGGCAGCCTGGCCAGCCATCCTTTTAAGAGGGAGGATCATGCCCTGATCATCTCATTCACTCTCTGTCCTCTGTGTCCTTACCTGCCTCTAACCACAGGAGAGGGTTGGGAAGGAGCAACACAAGGCAGACAGATGGCAACAAGAGTGAAAGAGGCTGCAGGCAGAGCCGCTCTCCACGCTCACCTTCAGGCACCAGAAGGGGAAGAGCAGCAGGGTGCTGGGCAAGGAAATGAGAAGATCTTCCTATCAGTGCAGGGACAGGTCTGGAGGTGAATGACAATTGCCTGGTAGGAGAGGAAAAGGTGAAGGAGGAGGAACGGTGGCCAGGGCTGTGCTGCAGGGCAGAGAGAAGTCGAGTGGTCCACATCCTGCTGAGTGCTGGGGCTCCTCACCCTGTCCAGTGTGGCACGGGATCCCTTGCCTAGCTCTTCATGCCAAGATGCCCTTGGAGTCCTTTCCAACAGATTTTACTGATCATCAGATAACACATATGTTCCCTGCAGGGAATCACAGAAAAGGCACCAGAGAGTGACCAGCACTTGGGTGATGCAGCCAACGTCCTTGTTGCAGTACCCATGTTGAGCTAAGGTGCAAATGAGGACTCAGAGGTTGGAACAGCTCAGGGTTAGAGCCCCCCAAAACCCTGGGTAGAGCTGCCCCTCTCTACAGGCTGGGGTGGGAGCTGAGCCCAGTCCTGGTGGGTCAGATGGGAGTTGTGTGCTGGGATCCAGGAAGGGATCTCACAGGCTTTGCAGCACCTAAATAAACAGCTGTTTTGTGAGCAGCAGAATTCATGAAGCTTGGTTGCCTGGGGCGGTCTCTCTTGTGTGGATTCTCTGATGTCTAATAATCAGGTTGGGCTCACATTAGAGCCCTTTCTTCCAGCTGGGAGTCTTAATTTGGGTTTCTCTCCTCTCTCCTGCTCTTCACAAGCTTGTACAAACTTAAAGGATTTTGAGTCCATAACTCTGGTTAAACGTGGCTGAAATGGGACGGTGGATCCAAAAGGTAGCAGGGAGGACTGACAGCGAGGTCCCACGCTCCAGAATAAAATGTGAAAGGCTCAGTATGAGCTTTGGCAGGACAAAGCAATGGAGAGGGACCCCAGGATCCCCTGTGGGCTCTCTCAGCCTGTGCTGATGGCCACGGCATGTCTGCTGGGCCAGCGCGTCTGCAGAGCTGGAGGTACATGTCCCTTGGCACTAACAGCTTCTGTGTGACCTGAATCCCAGAGAGGGAGGCACACAGTCCCAGCAGCAGCAGAGTTGGGGCACACTCTCGTGAGCAGGTGGCTTTTGTGCCAACATGTTTGGGCTGCTGCACTGTGGTGCCCAGCTCCTGGGCTCCTCACACCCTGCCTGGTGAGCAGCTCCCACCGAGCTCCATTCCCACCTGCGCTACCCGTCCCCAGCCCCTGGGGCTGTTTCTTTTCACAGGCAACAGGTCCTCCACTCCCCACCAGAGCTACCAGTGGGATCTGCTGCTTCTTCCCTGACTCCTGGCTGTCCCAGCTGCCATCCTTTGTCCAAGGAGGCAGACACCATCATCCCAAACAGCTGGTTATCAGTGCCATGGCAGCTTCTGGACCACAGGCAGGAGTTATTCCTGCTGCCAATAACGGGGGAGGGCAGGGAGTGAGCAGTGAGGGGGGAAAAGCAGCTGATCTTTTCAGGGGACAACAAGGAAGGGATTAGGAATAATGTATAAGGATGCTTGCCCCTGCCACAGGCAAGTGGACCTCCCTGATGTGACACTTTCTCTGGGACAGGAGCTGGCAGCAAGGCAATTGGCACTGCAAGGCTCCCTCACCCCCCAGGCACCTCCAGTGACCCCAGGCCCCACTGAGAGTCCTGCAGCTCTGGAGCTGTGTGATTAACTCTTGCTCTAGAACAATGTTGCCATGCCAAGACAGATAAAGATCTCTGACCCTTATAACTCTACAGGGAGTTCAAGCCTGTTCAAGTTTTTCTGTACCATGACAGAGAAACCTCAGCTCTGTGAGGGGGATATTTGAGCCAGGCTTAGGTGTTGGTAACAGGCCAAAACCAGCCTCCATGCGTTCCTCACAGAGCATTAGATGGAAACACTCATTGGTTGTAGAAAGGTGACAAGAGGAAGCCTTCAGCTTCACACACACAGTGATGCCTTGCCCATGGACAGAGGATGGTCTGGAGGTGAAGACTTGTAGCCACTCGCTGTGCCACAGCGGCATTTCACAGGTCCCCTAAGAACAAGGGCAGACCTCGGCTGTAAAAGGCATGTGCACCAGGTTTGAAGTGCTGGCTTCTAGCCAGGCTGTCTAGCAATCTAGAAACAATTTCCAAAGGTCTATCCAAGGTATCTGGGGATGGGAAAGTTGAGGTGGGGAAGGAACATCCTGACTGTGTCCTGGTGGAATCTGCAAGTCCAGCAAAAAGCTGTACCTACACTAACACAGCCCCAACAGGCTGTACAAAACACAGTTCTGCAAACATCAGCCCTAAAAAAACCATCCCCTGGCACTGGAAAACCCCGAGATACACTGAGGAAGGAAACACCATAACTTCAAGGGCCCTTTTCATTAGTTTTCTGGCTTTGTGTAGTACCTCCAGGATGTATTTCTTCTGCTTTGTTGCAAAACCAAGCAGAGACTGCACAGCTGATCTCAGGAGCAGGCTCTCCAAAGACAGTATCAGTGGTAGCCTGGATTCAACATCCTATTCAGAGAAACACTGTCAAGATCATGGCCCCATGCCATGGCTTGGGGAGGGGTGGATTGGTTTGTTTTTCAAAGTCCAAGAAAAGAGTTTGAAACGTACCCATCTCCTCAGAGAATCCAGCCCCCACAGGCCCAGCTTTGTGAGCTACCAGCAGCGAACTCACCAAAACTCATCAAGGCACCAACTGGAAAAGGATCTAATTTCCATCAGCAGAGGAGAGGTCACATATTAACCAGGCAGCCCTGACCCTGTTCTGGGAGAACATGTTTTTTTTTCAGTGCTGGGGCTAAAAAGATCTCACAGACATGGCTCGATCCCTGTATGAGAAGAGTAGTTTTAATCTGTGACCTTCCAACATTAAGAATCCTGGACTGCTTTCTGGTCAATCCTGTTTGGAAGAGGCTGTGAGGGTATTGTCCAAACTGTAGCTGAACCCTGTTTGTGTCACTACTGCCCAGGCCAGGAGAAAAGTCCCAACTCCTTTTTTGCTTTCCCAAAGTTTTGCACCCATCATCTTATATGATTTACTGCTTTGCTATTTCCCAATAGCCACTGAAGTTCAGAGCCACCATTAAACTGCCTCATTATTGACTATTTGAACAACCAAGTGCATCTCCCTTCTTCCCTCAATCTCCTAGTGCTTGTAGCCTCTAACAGAGCCCCTGATGTAGCTTGGGAATGGTTTTGATCAGTACCTATCCCAGGAGAGAGACAGTTTCTTGTAGTGAAGAAAAGGAAAAGGGAGAGAATTGGGAGCTGGGGGTGGGGCACGGGGAAGAGAGTAAGAGAGAAAGAGTGTTTGGGATGTGCACTGACAAAAGAACAATCACAAAAAATTTGTCCTATTTTCCCATAAAAGGGGTGATTTTTCTCTAAATCTTCTGAACTCAAAGCTTTGGGCCAAGCCCCCACCACAGGTAGTGGAGGGAATGCTGCTCCTGGTGCACTCAGCACTCACCTTGTTTTGTGTTTTGGGTTTTTATTGCTTTTAAATGCTCCTCTTGAAGGGAATGAAAAGGTGGGGCTGGGGCCACACCTGCTTCCTGGCAGTCTGCAGCACTTCTCTGCAGTACAACTGGCAGACACAGCAGCCTGCACATCTCAGGAGCCCCCTGGGAGGACCCCCCACCCACTCAGGGCACCCCTCCCCAAGCTATGCCCCAGCTGCTTGCCCCAGCCACCCAGAGTAGCCATGCCCTGCTCAGATCCCCCCCAAATCACCCATCTCCAGCCTCCCCACGCACACACTTTGAACCTTAGTGCTGTGTTTGTTCCTTCATTTCAAACCAACAGATTTGGACATGCCTTTGACAGAGGATCACAATTTGGATGTTAAATTTAGACGCGCGCTTAGGCTCTGATTAGAGATACACCGAGTGTTTACTCGCTCTGCAGGGAGTTTGCATCTAAGGGCTGAGGGCGAAGCCCCTCAAGGCTCTCTGATTCTGGTCTGGTGATTAGGAAAAGGGGGTTGAATCACTACATAATGATGCCCTGGTATTTCCCTCAGTCAGGAGTGTGCTTTACCGTCCTCACTCCATCCCACCAATGGGCTTTCTCCAACACATCTGCTTTCTCATGTGCAACCAGCTCCAGGAGGTCATCTGTGCCCAGGGAAGCCATGAAAGAGAGAAACAGAGAGCTTGCAGGAGTAGAAATAACAGAGCCCATGAGATGAGGGACCAGGGGCAGGTGAGGTTGGTTAAGCTTTTTTGCATCTGGTAGTCTTGAACTAGGTATAGCCCTTGCCACAGTCCCATGGATCATGCACAGATTACTGCACAAGGACATGGTGTATCACAGCTCAGAAAAACAGGAAAAAATATTTCTCCTAATCTACAGGAAAATCTGTCACAGGCACAATTGGTTTCACCCATTTTCAACATGGAGATCCTTGAACTCTCTTGCAAGGACCCTTGAGCTTGGCAGTGCTCCCCTCCTTAGCAGCCAGCAAGGGGGTTTAAGGCTAGTAAATTGACTTTATGCCACTTTCACATTATGCACAGCTTCCCCACCTACAGTCCAAGTCAGAGACCCACCTCATTTCTGCTAGTTCATTACCAGCACCTTCCAGGGCTGGTTCCTGGGGGGCTTTCCCCAGAGCTGAGACAAGGCAGTCGTTACTCAGGTTGGCTCTCTGTTCAGAGCACTGTACCCCAGTTTTCTGTTGAGCTTCACCACAGCCTTTGGAAATGTCCCAGTTCCACTTCTGGATGGTCTTGCACTGTAAGTGCTGGTGTAAATGGTCCCAGAAGCAGGAGACAGAGCAGGGGCTGTACATTTGTCTCCTGGGAGATCTATTACTTTTTAAATTACATCAAAACCATGCCAGAGAAACAGGACATCCAGTGTGCTGGTGTTTCAGTACAACCTACTAAAGAAGAAACTAGGCTACTGGTAGTGGATGATGGTTTCCAGTGCCAGGGTGGGAAGTGGCAAGCACTGCTGAAAGCCCTGGGACACTCATTTGGGAAATGACATCTCTTAAAGGACACTGAGTTCACCAACCCTCTCTATCTCATTCTTTTACCAAAGGATAAACTAAGAAAGGGAAAACATGGGCTTGTGTGGAACTGCTCAGCCAGTGGTGGGATTTCCCATCAATGCTGGTGTGGAGATCATCCAAGCAGATGCACATGCTCTGAAAAGGGGATGAAATAAGCATGTCTCAGGCATTTGCCATCAGGGGACACAACAGGCTCTCTGTGCTAATGTTGGGGTTATAGATGTGGGTCCTGCCACAAAGGGAAGGTATTAGACTTCAAAAGCTGATAGTGATGCCACCTAGAAAATTATCCCTAAATTTTATCTGAGCCTTTCAATGTTTCAGATCATTTCCAGTGGAAGTGAAGCTTCTGCCTCATGCCCCACATGTGTAGTTACTCTCTATCCCTCATAATAACTGCTGAAGCCATTGATTGCTTTCAGCCCAGCTTGTAATTGAGAGCAAAGCTCTCAGAAACATGAGGTCATGACAGGTTTTGCAAAATAATTAGCTGGACAGAGGACTAAAACCCTGCTAATACCCCCACAGGGGAAAAAACACCAATCCAAGTGAAGCTGTTAGATGTCAGGAAATCTAAAGACATGAGTGAGGTTAAGGACATTCCAGGAGAGGTTCAGAAGAAAGTTTGCATCTTGCTAAACGCCAGAAAACCGACTCCTTGCTCAAGGTTATCCTCACATATTGAATTGCTGGTGCCCGAGAAGGCATGTGCTTTAGCTCCAGCTTTTCTTGTGGTTGTGGAGTTCATAACGTCTCTGACTTGTGGGTTCTCTGATGTCTTATAAGAGATGAGTTCACATTGCCATTTCAGTACAATTCAATTAAAAAGTCAATTAGCCCAGATACAAAGAGATTGTCTTCATTAATCCTGCTGCTCATGGAACAGCTCTGGTGTTGGCTGCTGTTCCATTCTGCTGTCTTACCCTGTCCTGAATTGTATGTGACTTTTCCTGCTCCGCAGTCCTCGCAGACACACGGCATGCCGCATGCATACAGCTTCTTTCCAGGTTCAGCAGTTGAAAATGTTGGAAGGGAGCAGCTCTAGGCAAGTCCTTACACGCTGCAAGACTCTTACAGGCTGTTAAGTAACAGGCAGAGCTTTTCAGAACATGGTTTTCAACTTCTGAGAAGGAACGGCGTGCCTCTCTGGATCACCTAGCCCTGTCCTTCAAGGTTTTATTTCATTTGCTGTGCATTTGGGACTACTGTATTTCATAGAAGTGAAATGATGTCATAAAAAATGGAGACTGAATTTTGTCAGTTAAGTTTTGGCAGATTCAAGCTGTGTTTGCTTCTCTGCAAATTCTGGTAGTATCACTTCCTAGTGACACAGGCTGCAATCCAGCTTCAGACCATTTGTTTCAAAAAAATGAATGACCACAGCAGGGAGACTGGTGGATTACTGGCATCTGTTTACCAAGGAAAATGGTTTTGAAGGAAGTACCAATTTTGCAGCTTTGTATTTATCAGTAATTAAGCATCTCGGTGAGACAATATGACACATGTTGTTTGCTAGGCTCCAATAATTTGTTCCTAACATTCAACTTATAAATTGAGCTAGCTCTGGCTTTTAAAGAGATGAGTCTTGAAAAAGTGTCTGGAAAAACAAGTCTTCCCTGTTTAAATTAGGAATGTGCCAAATGACTGGCAGGTACTTGATATATAATTTAAATTTAAAAGAGGAAGAAACAGTTCTAGATAAAGATCTCCCGGGATATCTAGGGGAAATATATGCACCTATATTTAGCTTATCCCTGGTTTCAACCCCGAAATGCACACACAGCAGCACTCACTTAGCTTTTGAAAAGAACAGGCCTTGATCCTTTAACAAGCTCTGCAAAGCTCACTAATAAAGTTACATCCTTGTTAATCACATACATGCTCCCCAGTTCCTTCTTTGATACACCGTGTTCGAAGAGGTAAATCACTGAGCTGCGAATGCTCAGGGGTCAGTGGAGAAGAAAGTTGATGGCAGGTGGTCATGGATGGCAGATCCTCCTCAAGAATCATGACCCTGGGGCTTTGTGGTGAGAAGGGAGGGACCAGAGACGTTACTCAATGGCTGAGGGTGACATGGTCAAAGTGTCTTGCTAGAAATCTGCTCTTTCAAGCAACACAGAGGAGGCAGCCAGGGTCAGACCTGCAAATTAGAAGAATTGGGTGGGGACTGGGATACAACTTGATGAAGACCTGAGCTAAATCTGTGAAAAACTCTGTAGACCTGGCCATTCAGAAGGAATATGCACAACAGGGCATCTGTGGTGGGGAAGGAGAACAGTTTGGTGTAGGAGGGGCCAAGGAAAGGGAAGACAAGGCATGGGGAGAGACATCAAATCCCAGTTTGCATATTGACTCTTAAAAAGAACTGCAAGAACTTGTGTGGAGATAAAAGTTGAGGTAGAGAAGGGAGGATGGAGACACAAAACACAGGTAAGGAGTTTGGAGAGACCACATATGCCATTTAACTAGGGAGAAGGCAGAATGGAGAGATTGCTTGCAGGATAGGAAGTCACCCTTATCAGAGCATTTTGCATGGATTTTCACTTTTTGCCCCTACAAGGGAAAAAAAATGAAGGAATGAAAATGTATGGATCTGAGCCAGCATGGGGATGTGGGAGGACAGGTCTCTCACTGGGACAGAGGGAAGAAGACCTGAGCTAACACCCATTTTAGCAAAGGTCAGGATAGAGAGAGCAGGGAGGTGAGGCTGTGCCCATGGGGACATTTCTTTTTTCTAACACACTGGACTTAATAAAAATTACCAATGTTTTTCCTTTGACACCTTTAGGACCCAAGGAGACATCACACCATGGAAGTCACTATCAAGAGGCAATTCCTGAGTTTTGCTGTTTTCCTGATGCACTGTGTGGTCCACAAGGCAAGCTGTGAGAAAGGCAACACCTCCCCCCTGCATTTCACCCACTACTTCTACAATGCCACCATCTATGAGAATTCAGCCCCCAAGACCTACGTGGAGAGCTATGTCAAAATGGGTATTTACAAGACAGACCCTGAGTGGGACATCAGATACAGAATAGCCTCTGGAGACAACACTGGTGTCTTTAAAACAGAGGAGCATGTGATTGGGGATTTCTGCTTCTTGAGAATAAGAACCAGGAGCAGCAACACAGCACTTTTAAACCGGGAGGTCAAAGACACTTATATGTTAATAATCAAGGCCACAGAGAGCACCTTTGCCTACGAAGCCTGGGCCAAAGTCCTGATCCACATTCTGGACAGAAATGACTTGAAACCTCTCTTTTCACCCCCCTCCTACAAAGTCTCCATTAGAGAAGACACTCCCCTGAAAACAGTGGTCAGCACACTCAGTGCCACCGACGCTGATGCTGGCCAAAACGCTGAGTTCTACTACGCCCTCAACACCAAGTCCGACCTATTCACTGTCCACCCCACCACAGGAGCAGTTATGACCACAGGCAG
The DNA here is from genome assembly GCA_013399135.1 of Heliornis fulica. Taxonomy (NCBI): domain Eukaryota; kingdom Metazoa; phylum Chordata; class Aves; order Gruiformes; family Heliornithidae; genus Heliornis; species Heliornis fulica. Next base: position 148,725 of record VXBZ01012877.1, on the reverse strand, counting down.
GCTCAACAGCACCCATCGAGGCAGGCACCACCTCCAGGTTTTGGCTGTGGACAGAATGAGAAAGATCTCAGAGGGGAATGGCTTTGGGAATCTGGCTAATCTCATGATCCAAGTGGAGCCATCTGCTAGGAAACCCCCTTCTATCTCCTCGGTGAAAGTGACACCACCTGACTCAGCTGAAGACTTTCTGTATGCAACTCTGTCTGTAGAAAGTGGTGACTCAGAAGCAGGGATAGATTCAATTGACTTTGTGGATGGAGATCCGGGAAGACATTTCAAAGCCATCAAATCCTACTTTGGGAGCACTGAGTTCATGATTGTGTCAACCAAAGAGATCGACTGGTTACTTTACCCATTTGGTTTCAATCTCAGTCTGCAAGCCAAGGACAAGAGCAAGCCACCACTGTTCTCTCCTATCAGAGTCATCCATATACCTCCATCCAAGTATGTTTCTGCCAGGTTTGAAAAAGAAGTGTACCGGGTCCAGATCAGTGAATTTTCCCCAGTTGGAAGCCAGGTTGTTATGGTGAAGATCACACCAGTCTTCCCAAAGCTCAAATACATTTTGAGACCTACTCCTGACAGCACAAGTTTTAAAATCAATCCTCGCACTGGACTGATAACTACAGCCAGAGCAATGGACTTCCATGAGCAGTCTCGTTTTTCACTTGAAGTTACAACAAATAAGAGCCACATTTTCACAACTGTTGTCATTGATATCATTGACTGCAACAATCATGCTCCGAGTTTTAGTCACACCTCATACCGTGGGGCCTTTGATGAAAATGTTCCTCCTGGTACCAGTGTCTTAACAGTAAGGGCCACAGATAAAGATGGAGGAGACAATGGCTTTGTCACCTACACCATAGCCAACCAGAAATCAGTTCCCTTTGTCATTGACCCCTATTCTGGAATCATTTCCACCTCCAAATCAATGGACTATGAGTTGATGCAGAGGTGGTATCATCTGCAAGTGTGGGCATCAGACTGGGGCTCACCTTTCCGCCATGAAACGGAGGTGTATGTCTCCCTCACGCTGAGCAATGTCAATGACAACGCTCCTGTGTTTGAGAAGGCAAGCTGCAGTGGCACCATCCCACGGGACTTCCCTGTTGGGAACCCTGTGGCCACAGTCTCTGCAATCGACAGTGATGAGCTGCAGCACATCAAATATGAAATCACATCTGGCAATGAGCTACAGCATTTTGAACTGAATCCCATCTCTGGAGTAATATCTCTTAGAATATCTCTGCGAGATCTTCCTTCTGAGCAGCCACTCTTCTACTCTTTGAAAATCACTGCAACAGATGGAGAGAACTATGCTTTGCCAACATCTGTGAATATCACTGTGGTTGGCCAAGGTCTCCCCATCAAAACGCAGTGTGAGGAAACTGGAGTCTTGAAACAACTGACTGAAACTATCATACACTCCATGGAATCTCAGTCTCAAAGCAGTGGGCAGGATGCTGAAACATCTCTGAGCTTGCACCTTATAAACCATAATGCTCCAAAGTTTGATGACAGCTTTCCACGATCTATTGATATCTTAGAGACCGTTCCCATCAACTCAACTATTGCTGACCTTTCAGCTACTGATCCTGACACTGGTTTTAATGGAAAATTGGTCTATGTGATCTCAAGTGGAAATGATGACAGTTGCTTTACTATTGACCTGGAACTGGGTCTCCTTAAAGTCCTTTCTCCTCTAGATCATGAACAAACCAGCTTCTACATTCTTAACATTACTGTGTACGACCTTGGCACACCACAAAAATCATCTTGGAAACTCTTGGCTGTGAATGTGTTGGATACCAATGATAACACTCCTAAATTCCCACAAGGTGCCTACTGGGTAGCGATACCAGAGCATGTAGCAACAGGGACAACAATAGCTCAACTGAAAGCAGAAGATGCTGATACAGGAGACAATGGGAGAGTAAAATATTCCCTCCTAACCCCCACCGATAAATTTGTCATTAACAGTGTCACTGGAGAAGTGACAGTTACAGGTGCTCTGGATAGAGAACTGTGGCCTTGTTATATGCTGAAAATAGAAGCTAGGGACCAGCCCAAAACGGGCTACCAGCTCTTCTCCGTCACGGATCTCATGGTGACTCTGGAGGATGTAAACGACAACACTCCACAATGCCTCCCAGCCCTCAACAGTGTGAAGGTCCCAGAGGACCTCCCTGTGGGCACCATTCTCCTGTTTCTGGAGGCTTTTGATGCAGACTCTGGCTCTGGAGGTGAGGTGAAGTACAGCCTCATTAATGACGAGGACATGATGTTTCATGTGGATAAGGTGACCGGGGCACTCCGGTTGGAGAAGGAGCTGGACTATGAGAAGAAGGACTCTTACAATCTAACCGTGCAGGTCAGTGACGGTGGGAAGCCCTTCTCTCGCTCCTCCCTCTGCCACCTAGAAGTGAACATCCTTGATGTCAACGAAAACTTGCACCCGCCACGCTTTGCCTCCTTTGTCTTCAAAGGCTGGGTGCAGGAGAACAGCCCTGAGGGCACATCAGTGATGATGGTGACAGCGAAAGATATCGATAAGGGGAAAGATGGAGAGGTTCAATATTTCCTCCGAGAGGGCACTGGCCTGTCTGTCTTCCACATTGAAAAGGACACAGGTAATGACAGCTGAGTTTAGTCATGTACTATAAAGGCTTAAACTACCTGATGTGTTTGACTTTTACACCCAGTAGGCCATTTGCATGTCGTCTCTACCAAGTTCCACACATGCAAATCTTCCTTGCTTGTGCAGCAACATACAATGTGCATCCCAGTGTCTGTGGGGGAGGGTACCAAATCACCCTCAGCACAAGCAAGTCCTCATCTTCCACACAGTCTCACAGCCATACAAGGTTGCTGACAGTTTATATCTGCAGCAAAGACCAGGAAGCAGACCAGAGACACAAACTGGTCTGACACTAAGGACAAAGTGGTCTGAGTTCCATCAATCCCTCACAAGCACTTTCTGTCATTCTTTTAGGCACCATCCGGACCGTAGGACCACTGGACCGAGAAGGAATGTCTCACTACTGGCTGACAGTGCTAGCTCTTGACCTGGGAACAATTCCTCTGTCTTCTGTGACTGAAATCTATATTGAAGTCACCGACACCAATGACAACCCACCTCAGATGTCCAGACCTGTCTTCTATGCCTCTGTGATGGAGAATTCCCCTCCAAACACATCTGTCCTTCAGCTTGATGCCTTAGACCCAGACTCTAGCTCAGAGGGAAAACTTACTTTTCACATCCTAACTGGAAATCCTCAAGGGCTCTTCACAATTAACATCATTACAGGTAAGAGAGACTGACCCAACTCAGCATCTGTTTGTGAGTGCCCAGAGCTTGTTACATATTCAATATAAACAGCCCACACAGCTGCCTTTGTCACACCTCCCTTCTGCAGAAGCCCCAATCTCCATACAGACTGTGTGAGGAGTCTGAGGATTGAAACCCTCAACCTAAGGGCTGGTATTTGCATCCAGATGGCTCTTAGAACGACACAAAAGTGCTTCTTTCAAAACCCTAAACAGAACCAAGCAGTTGCTTTCAACCTTCCCCCTTATAAGCAACTGCCCTATTGCACAGCCTGAGCCAGGAAACACCCTTCTGGAGGTGACTGAGACAGACCAAGACAGGATTAACAAAAATGAAACCCACTGCATTTAAAGGCTCCACCCATTCTCCAGCACTATTAATGCACTAAGTGTAGTAAGCCTCTTCTGCCATCTTCCTGGACCATATCTTTCATCTGAGGATTAATTACCAGATCTTTCAGTGCCATCAAAAACCCACTGGTGTTTTGTGTAAACAGCTTCCTCAAACTATCCCAGCAGAGCTGACATTGGGCCAGTCTGGCAAGGAGAGCTGTGCCGAGCCCTTCACGCCATCAGCTCCTGGGAGAAGAGGGAAGGCAGGGCACAGAGCCTGAGTATGGGAGAGGATTAATTGCATGACTTTGATCTCCTGTGGATGATAAAAGCAGTTCACCTACTGCATTGGGATAGAAACCTGCTCTCAGCTGAGAAAGGAGCTGGATGCATCAAACAATGCTAGTGCAGCCTACATGTCACCTGTGGTGTAACGGCTTTCTGGCAGTCCTCTACAGCTGGATAGGTGAGGGATGTTTAGAAAGAAATCATTATGCTGAAAACACCAAAAACCTTCTGGTTACAACAGATGCATAGGGTGCCTTTATGTGGCACCGTAAATATACACCTGGAGATGTCAGCTGTGACCACTGCTACCCCTAGTTGTAGCTGTCTCCACTGTCAGAAGCTTTTCAGGCAGGTCAGGGCATTGCTTTGCATCCAACTTTCCCACAAAGTCCAAACATCTCTCCACAACTCAGCCCCACAGACAAATGCTGGGTTCCATGGAGAGGTGTCCTCAGAGACCCTATTTTAGGAGGCCCCTGCCTTTTCAATAGGATGTGGACCAGAAATGGTTATCAGGACACCAGGCTTGCTCCCCTCAATCTGCTGAGCTCCAGCTTGCACCCATACACCCTGCAGCACATGCTTGCTCCCCTCAATCTGCTGAGCTCCAGCTTGCACCCATACACCCTGCAGCACATTCAACCTTCTCGGTGCTGCAGGCAAAACTGTCACCCCAGTGTGGCTGCAGCCCTAGAAAGTGTTTTATGGTAAAATAAGGGACACTGGAAAAATCTGATCATTTGCTAACAAGATGCATGACTTCTAAGACAACCCTTTAATTCCCATCTTAGACAAAAAAAAACAGCTCTCCAGTATGAGTCACCTCCTCTCCACCTCTCTGCAGTCAGGGAATTTGTATGTGAAGACCGATAAGTTTGTCCGTCCTGTAAGAAACCCATGAGCTGATCTTATCTCTTGGACAGTTGCTTGAGGTCTCTTATTTAAACCCAGAGCTTGGAGGTCATTTAAGGACCTGTTTCCAAGCCTGATGAGGATTCAGTTATCTATTGTTTTATTTGCATGTAACTCAAAAGAGCAAATAATTACCTGCAACCATTGGCACAAACTGAGCAGTTTATGTCCTCATGCTTACAGTATCTGAAGAGAATTAGTCGCTGCCAGAAAGAATGTCACAGCTTGTCTAATAGCAGTCCTGTAGGCAGCTTATTGGAAACCCTGTGATATTTTCATTCTGCAGACAAGAAGGGTATGCTAGTTGCTCCATTCAGTAGAACAAAAATATAATCTTTGGTCTCAACCTAGTAGTGCAGCATTGGAAGATGAACTTCTGGTCTTTCAGTTTCTGGTCATTCACACCAGTGCAGGGTTGTATACAGAAATAAAAAGGGTTATCCCAGTGCAGTGTAAATCAAATTACTCAAATTTGAACAGAAGAGAGAAAACACTGCAAGTATCTGAGCACTATAGTACTAGTAGGCCACTGATATTTATTCTGGATTTTTAGTTAGAACATCTCCTTTGTTTTTCAAATGCAGTAATTGCATCTTTTCTCTCACTACCTAGAGAAAATGATCACAAAAAGACCCTGAAACATTTCAGTCCTTGAAATGCCGGAGATCTATGTGATCCAGACTGCCAATAATCCTTCTGTGGTCAATCCCAAATGCTACAACAGCAAAAGAGTTTGGTTAGGCAGAGCTGCTTATCTGTGATGCAGCTGAATCTCTGTGACATTACCGTCACCCACATGATTTGAGCAAAGGACAGGATAATCTGTGTGTGCCAGGAGCACCCAGATCAGGGGGCTGCTACATGCAGAGAACTCTGTGATCAAGACCTCATCCCTTATCCCATACTGTCATCAAAGTATAAGTCACATTGGCACCAGAATAAGGCACAGCACAAAAGGGACAGCGGTCTGTGATGAGCTCTGTGGCTCTTCCCTGGGCAGGCAACTCCTGGTAGGAGCCCCTTGGCAGAGGAAGGTATATATATACTGTTATATACTGAAATACTGTTACAACAGGCACATCTACGTGCAGAATAACCCTGTGGAATAGGAACAGTGCCACACTACTGCAGGTAACCTCATCCTGCTTCTGCAGTGAGCTTGTTCTGCATCTGATCCAGTGTGTCAACACAGGCTGGCTTGGCCAGTGCAGACATACCCAGCAAGGCTCCTTGACTTCTCCTGAGGCCTTGTGAGGCAACAGGAATAGCCATCATAAGTGTCACTCAGCAGAGCTTGGCTCCTCCAGCATCCCCAAAAACTACCACAGAAGGGCTCTAAGCTCTTCCAGCTCTCAGTTCCTTAAAGAGGGTGGAGAAAAAGAGAGGGAAAATAAATGAAAGCCTAATGAGACGAGAGAATAAAAGTGCTCAGTGAGATGAAAGCTTTCTGCCATTGGCGATGGAATCTCTCCAGCCCAGTCTGGCAGCTGGTGCAGAGCAGTGTTTGTGGGAGACAGAGAGATAGGTGGGTAGGTAGGTAGGAGGATGGATAGATAGATAGATAGATAGATAGATAGATAGATAGATAGATAGATTGATTTGGGGTATTCTTTCTTTCACTGGAAAGGTTTTCAGCTTGTTTTGTGCAGGGTTTGCAGTCCCCAGTGTGGAGTGGGTTCCAGTCTGGAAAGGACCAGGAGGAATTGGGAGGCTCTATCAGGAAGATTCAAGATGAAGCCATTCATCCTGGTGAAAGGGAGAAGCCTTTTACTTTGGACTATTAACTCCATCTCTTATCTACTGCTTGCTCTTCTGGTGCTTCTCCTGCTGGGTCAATATCCATGGGCTTCCTCAGGATGCCTGTGGTTCCCTGCATGGAAGGACATCCAGACACGGCCTGTCCTTTACATGTGAGAGATTATTGCACTGTTGCTCTCTGAGCCAGTGAGCCACTACTCCAGCTGAGCATGGGGTAGTGGAAAGCAGAGTCAGAACAAGAGGGGAGGTGGTAGGAGAAGTAAAGATGAGATAACATGGAAGCAACAGTAGAACAACAACAGAAACAGAACTTCAAGAGAGCAAGCTCTTCCCTTCTCAGGCTCTTTTGAAATCCCCAATGCCTGCAAACCTGATTCTGGCTACTTTAACTATCTTAGATTTTCCTCCCTGCAGCAAGGGCAGGAGGCCAGCAACCTCCACCCCAGCCTTGCTCTTGCCAACAGAAGTTAATATTATTTTTTGTTCCCTGACAACAATACACTGTTAATTTTGCTGCTCCTGTTCCAACACGACCAGCTTTCCTCTCTCCCCTCTCCAGGCAGAGAACAGGAGAGTTGCAGACAATCCTTTCCCATTGCTGTGTGTAGACAGGCTGCAGGAGCAGAGCTTGTGCCTATCTGTGTGCAAGGAACAGAAGGGATAATTTCTGGACTTTCAGGGGAGTGCAGACCTTGGCCAAGTGTAATTATGACCTTTGACAGTCTCTGTAGGGTTCATCAGAAAACTTCAGGGTCACATACAAGTAGAAAAGTAACAGACACCCCCTCAATTGCAAGTCCTGTGTGATGGGCTGACTGGTGTTTTCCAGAGAGATGGGGTCTGCACTGATAATTTGCACACACAAAACACTCCCATTAAAAAAAAACTGAACATGCACTTCCACGGTCTTTGTAAGGGGCATCAGAAAGATCAGAGGAACCGTTTCCCTAGGCCACGAAAGTTGATGGCAGTTCCCCTTTAATATGAGTTTCCACTTCCATTTTAGCCCTCTGGCTTCACAGGGTGTAAAGCCAAGTAGCAACAAATAAAAACGTGCTTTAATTCCAGCTGGCTTCTCTGGAGCACCACCACGTCCGATCCCCGTCTCCCTGTCTCTGGGTGCTCAACTGCTGTGTGAACACAGCTGGCTGTTGGTGCATCCTGGCAGCCACACAGCACCACGGGAATTGCTGTAATTAACTGTTAACCACAAGAGTTGTCTGATCTCAAGGCAGAGTGGTGACTGGCTTTGGAGAGGGGAACTGGGAGCAGTGATTGAGCCCAGGGTAAGGGACAGAGGGAGTTTGCTCAGGGTCAGGAGGAGAAGCCAACCCTTTGACTTGTGACTCACAGGTATGAAGCTAACCCCAAAATACTATCTGTTAAGACTCCCAGCTGGGATCTGGTACAGGTCTGTGACAGAGACTGGAGTCAGCTCTTACTGCACAGGAGATCCGAGCATCTTCAGTGGTTCGGACATTCAAGATAGTCATTAAGCTCCTGGACATCTGCCCTCACTACAGTCCATTTTCTCCAGCTCTTGAAAGCCCTACTATGGTCCTGTTTTCTGACATTTTTATCATTAAGTCATGAAAGAATTTCAGGGTGTGGTCAGACAAATCCAAATAATCACTTCAGAGTGGTTTAAGTTACCTTCCATCAGCCGGCATGCAGTAACCAAATACAAAGAAGGTATTGGTCTGTTGTAACTGCATTTTGCAACCCAATAGCCTAGGAATATCCCCAGCATGCACACAGGAATTGGGTGGCTCCACTGTCAATATCTAGCTATGTGTCCTATGGGCTTGTTAGACCAAAATTATGAATCATCCCCTGGAGATTTAGGCTTTCTATCCTGTCACATCCAGCCTACTGGTAATGTGGAGAGGAGCATCAGAGACCTCTGGGAACCACAGCTGCAATTCCTTCTTCAGACCCCCATTAGGAGAGCATTTCCCTGAATATCAAGAGTTTTGCTGCTATTGGAGCCCTACAGCTCCCCATGAGCCTGGGAGGGATTCAAAAGCTCCTCAGTCAATGTGCTCTCAGGTCACTGTTGTGTCATCTTCATGAGATGACAGAAGGAAGATTAGGGAGAAAAAAAAATAAATCCATGACTTAAATGCAGTCTTTCAAACCATCTTGTCACAAGGCATTAAGGACTGTTAATTTATGATTGCAAAGGCATCAAATAAATGTTTAGTGCAGCAGCTGATGCCAAATACGAATAATCCCAGAGAACAAGTGGAAACAATTAACAATAGTCTTGTTCTGAGCAGCTGCTCTGTGCTCCCTCCTTCAGCTGCCCAGTGTTTCCTGCAGCCATTTCAAACTTTCTCCTGCCTATCATGCTCAGACAGCAATAACCCAAGGTAGTATGGTACAACTGAAAACAATAGTATTAATTAAAACTCCTTGGCTTTAGACCAGAAATGAGAGTTGAGATGGGTTCATGCAAAACTGATTTACAAATCTTTCAGGATGCACAAATGCACGAGCTCACAGCACTGCAAATGCACACTGCCTCCCATGCAAAGCATTTCCCAGAGTAGTATGAGCCTGTATCACTGCTTGTGATGGTCAAGAAAATTCACCCTGCCTTTCAGGAATGAGGAATTCCCTTCATTAGGAGTAGACACCATGGTAACAGTGACTGCTGGGAGCAGGAGATAGGGGGAATGGGCAAAACCACTCTCAGTGTCAGGCTTGAGACTGCCAGAAAACCATGCATCATATAAACAATTTCCATCCTCTGTAGAGCAGTTGTGAAAATGTTCTAGAACTGCTTTTCTGCAAAGGTGAAGAGCCAAGGCACTTGATGAGGACTATCATCAAACATGGAAACAAAAGCCTCAACTCCATCCTTTCCACACTTGCACATCAGCTTAGTCATTGACAGGTCAAAAAGAGGCAATTATGATGATTTTGTTTAAATTAGTTTACTATAGCCATAATTCTTCCCTCCTGCATCCAACCTATTCCCTGTGGTTAAACCAGTGTGTATTTTTTAGAAATCCTTCAAATCTTGACATCAGAGTTAACATTAGAGTTCTCACCCTGTCTCTCAGCAAGCTAACGTTATTATCAACTCTGTACCTTATTTTTAGCCTGAATGCACTTGTTCTAGTGGTAAAGTAGAGGGTATTTCCCAAGACAGGAGACAAAACTTTTGTCAAAACACTGTAAATTACAAAGAGCAAGGTTCAACACAGGGAAAATAGGAATCGAGACTTGTTAAGAGGCCAAACTTCTGCCAGCACATGCAGAATGTTTCTTAGATGCTTAAGTTTTGACTTTGAGGCCCTGCAGCCTTTCTCATCAAATGTCTTGCCACATGGCTTGGACAACCCTCATCTGAGGAAGTTGTCTGGTAAGTGTTCCCCACACCCTCCTCTGTAGTCTCTGTCATCAGAGGAGTGAGAGCAGCACATTAGCAGAGGGAATTCACACTGGAATTGGACAACTTACCCTCTGGGGGTATCTGTCTTTCTCCTCTGATCACAAAAGGATCCTGAAACGACAGGCAGGCTGGCTGGTGTGGGGCACACAGGGATGTGATCCACCCTCGCTTTCCTTGGACACTGAGTCTTGGAACTCAAGTTTCTTTCTTGGCAGGTCTGATTTCTACAACTTCACGGCAGCTGGATCGAGAATACAAGGCTGAACATATCCTAGAGGTGGGTAATGATGATTGCAATTAGCTTTATTTACCTGCAAGTGTTTAAAGTCCTCAAAGAGCTTTCCTTGCAAGTTGGAGCATAGAGCAAGAATCTCATCCCATCAGCTCCCAACTTCTGTGAAACTTAATTAACTGTGTGTTGCCCTAAGAGGCAGCTGCAGCAGTACTGCGGGGTTTATTATTTCCTTACTGAAGCCTGAGCAAAAGGCCTGTTTTGGAAGCTGTGGGAATGATGGAAGAGGACTGGAATTGTCCTCTAGCAGGATGGATGATCAGTTCTGGAGGAAAGAACAAGCCAGGGAAATCCACCCTCACTTATCTCGTTGTATCAGACATTACCATGTAGCTGTTCCCTGCCCCCATCCTTGGCTGCTGTTTGTAGTAGAGGGATCGTGATGTGCTGCAGTCTGGCTGAGTGACTGAGGATAACACATTTCTTTCTGCAGCCAACATGCTGGGAGCACACACAGGCACAGCAAGTTGAGGATGGGTGAGAACTTGCTAAGCTGTTGCAAATAACTGTTTTCAGTTGTGTGACTGCACAGACCAACAGCCTGACCGAGCAGTGAGATCTGACCCACTGCCCTGAGCATCTGCCATCAGGAGCCCTGCAGGCACATCTCCCTGTGCCTGCACGAGCCTTGCACAATGCCAGCCACCAGCTTTTACCCTACAGAGTGGAGCAATGTCTCTAAAGATGCTGAGCTACAAACACAGATCCACATAAAACCCCCTAGTTTAGTCATTGCCCATCAGGATGAACACTGTCTACTCATGTTCCCCAAGATGAGCAGCTCTGTCACCTACTCCCTTTGCTTGCTGGCAGGTGGCTGTTTCTGACAACGGAGAGCCAGCCCTGAAGTCCACCAGCAGAGTCGTGATACAAGTCCTGGATGCCAATGACAGTCCTCCCAGTTTCCCCCAAAAGCTCTTCATGGTGCAGCTCCCTGAGAGAGAGGCCTCGGAGACACCGCTGCCAGTCTACAGGCTGATTGCTTCGGACCGTGACCAGGGTCAGAACAGCCAGATCACCTACACCATCGAGGAGGAGGAGGAAGGAATATTCACCATCAACCCCACCACTGGCATGGTGTTCTCCAGGAAAGCTTTTCCTGCCTCTGAATACAACATACTCACGGTGAGAGAAGAGAGCAACTGAGAGCACCAATGGGAAGAGTTGGGTGGAGAGGGAAAGGCTGCAGAAACAGATAATATAAAAGAAGTAAAGAGATGGAGAAAATGCAGCACTGGGAGGAGAGATTGAGCAAGGCAGATGGGTTACAGGGGAGAAACTGGGAGGGAATGATGGGAAATGTAGAAGCCAAGAAGTATTAAAAATAGAGGATAAATTTAAAATTTAGTCCAACCCACTCTTAGAGATGAACACAGTGATCCACGATCCCATATGGATGTGGAGCTGAACCTAGACAGTCTTTGGGTTTCAGCAGTGCTGCCATTTGGCACTTTGATCAGGCCATGGCACTTGGATACAGATTTAAAGCTCTCCCACACTATGTGGGTCCTTGCAACAAGGCTTGTGACCCAGGTCTCTGCTGTGGATTGACCTTAGCAGAGTTGCTGAAGGGTCATGAGGAACGTGGGTTGCACACCTCTACCCTTAGAAACAGCCTGAGCATGTGCCTCTGGGTCAAGATTTGTCTTAGGGGATTTTGGGCACCCAAAACTCCTGTTGGGTGGGAGAAGTGGCTTCCCATGGGGCTCCCATGGGCTAAACCAGCCTTATCCCTGACAGCACATGCATTTCCTGGCAGGTCAAGGCAACAGACGGCGGCAGCCCACCACTTTCCTCCCATGTGCGGCTTCACATCAGCTGGGTCACCCGGCCCGGCCCCTCCTCAGAGCCACTAGCTTTTGATGAACCCCATTTCAACTTTGCTGTGATGGAAACAGATCCTGTAAACCATATGGTGGGAGTGATTGGCATCGAGATGGGACCCAGCCAAGTGTGGTTTAATATCACAGGTGAGACACAGAAATTAAACCAGGGCAGTGGTGTCTGGGAGCACTTGCCCCAGCTCCCTCAGCTTTCAGTACTCGCATGCCTGAGCTAATGAAGTTTCTGCTTTAGGTGAGCTACGGGGAAAGTTTTCTCACAGACACCGAAAGGCTTAAACAGCAATAGGTAAAGCTGCCAGTCCAAGGGCTCTGGTGCCAAGGGCAATTATCTAACACGCTTTTTTAATGACATTCTGGGACTTGCCAGTGTTTGAGGTGTTCTCCGATGTCGCGTGAGAGGCAGGGCATGCCAACACCAGCTCCTCCTGGGAATCCAGTTCCACTGTCAGCTGTGGTAAAACAGCCTGTGTGGATCCAGGTGCCTGTCTGGGTCTTGCAGACACCTGCCATCTCCCTGTCTCTGCTGAGCCCACAGTCCTGACAGGGAGCAGAGAGGGAAGGATTCCTCGAGGAGCTGGTCTGACCCAACTGGTGAGGCACCCACGACATCGCAGGGATGACTTAGACATGAAACGTGAAAGAGATCTAGGTGCTTCTCTAAGACACATGATGCTAGGGCAGAGGGGATGTGGGCTGTCACCCGAGGGGACTCGTCAGCCAGCACGTGTGCAGAACTGGTCTTACGAAGGAGGGCCAATTGTGCTCATGTAATTTGGTGTTTTGAAGTGGTGCTTCAATCTGCCTTGCACAGCCCTTCCCTGACACTGCCTGCAGGGCTTGCCCTCGTCAGACAAAGCTTTAATTGGGAGACTGAATAGTTTTTCCTGTTGCTATGTTAGGGCAAGGACTATACAATGAGTATAAATGCAATTAAGAAACAAGAGATACAACACTAGAAGGAGCAGACAATATCAGTGCAAGGCTTTTCTGGCATTAGTAGGGCCTGCTTGGCCCTACTGATTTTGCAGAATTAAGGGTTTATTCCTCTGAATGTTATCCCATCATTTCCCTGCTGAGAGCTTGCCTGAATGCTTGACTGACCTCATCTCTACCAGGTTCTAGTGCAGCAAGTGCTACTCAGGGTTTGATTGGTTTCTGTACTGGTGGAAGAGGACAGGATTTCATTCTCACTGCTAGGGAAGCAAAGCATCGTGTTGGTTTGCAACCAAGCAGATGATGTAGAGATCCAGGAGCCTTCAGCACCTCATTCAAAAACTTGCCTTTCCCATTTCACAAAGACTTCACCTCTTTCCCTCTGGTACCATGCAAAGCGAGCCAACCTCTCTTTTCTCAGAGAAAGACATCCATGGGTCTCTCTTTGCTTGTCTCCCTCCTAGCAGGTAAGTGGTGGTCCACATGGCTGGCAACCACTGCATTTGTGCCACAGGGGATGATGTGCAGCCAACAGCCAAGATTTAGCAACCAGCCAAGCTTTTCCCAGCTGCTAAGAGAACAAAGCAGCATCCAGAGTATCCAGTAGCTGGGAAGGGAGAAGTTGAGACCTGGGACAAATCGCAGAAAGCTCTTTCTCCCTGTCCATATCTCAGAACAACATAGCAGTGCTTCACATGCTCTAGAGAACAAACAGGCCACCAGCAAGTGAGGCATGAGAAAGGAGCAGCTATGCCAGGGATGAACATCAATAGCATGAGGGACAGCCTTCTGCTGCTGAGCTGCTCAGGCCTGCGGTTCCCTGCGCTACGCAGCCATCTGGGTTGGAGGCGACAGGCTCTGCTCACCCTGGAAGCACCTTCTGCCTCTCCAACTGTTCAAGCATTGGGCCTCTTCAGGTAGATCACAGGCTCCCAACCGTGGTGATGAAGACCATCACTGATATGCCCACAGTGTGACCTTGAATTGGAAGCCAGCAGGAACATTGTTCAGCCCTGCAGGTCCCTGATCCATGATGCTGCATAGCTGGAGACCTTGTGCAAATAAATCAATGCTCAAATGTGACTGCATATGTGCAGCCTTTCTCCTTCTCTCCTCCCCCACATCTTCTCTAATTCTCCTTGTCTTCCCACTTGCACTCCCTTGTCACCATCTGTGACTACCTTTATGTCCAGCTTCTCCATGTCCTCCTAGTCTCCTGTCTCCATCTATTACATTTTGTATTTAGTTTCCAGATTTGGGGGAAACCTAACCTTTGACACTGCCCCAGCCTAGCTGTGACCAAAGAGGTACAGCTACAGAGAGTGCCTGCACGTCCCCACTCAAGGTACATTGCCTGGCAGGCCACGTATCTCTGGCTGGGCATGAGCTCCTACATGGTCTGGGTATGGTGTCTGGGTGGGAGATCCTTGGGATCTCCAGGCAGCTCCTCTGTTTTCCCTGCAGAGGCTGCCAGCACCTGCAGCTTAAATCAGAAATCTAACTGTATCTGCCCCCCCCATTTCCTTCTCCCATCTCTCCCTTACCCCAGGTGGTGATGATGACCTGGATTTTGACATTGAAAAGAGTACAGGCAGCATGGTCATTGCAAGACCCCTCGACGCAAGGAAGAAGTCAAGTTATAACCTGACAGTAGAAGTCACTGATGGGTCCACTACCATCAAAACCCAGGTAATGCTTTTTTCTTCAGTAGAGACCTCATCTAGAGCGTGTAAGTGCCAAAGAGAATCTTTCTACTGACTTCATTGAGCTCTGGATCAGGTGCCAGGCACAAGAATCTCCTCACACTGTGATCTTACATCACACAGTGACCCAAATCTTTCCAAAGTACCAAGCTCAGAATATCTTTTTATGATGTTGGAAATGTAAAGGGTCTAGGAAAGCCCAGGCCTTTCCTATTGATCACAGCCAGCACGACAAGGACACATCTACACCACCAGCCATGCTGGGGTGGCAGTTCACTCTATCAGACCTCAACTTGCTCTCAGCTGCTCAGGCTGAACTACAACGTGGCTGAGACAACAAGGTGAGACGTGAGGGAAATGCATATGCTGTCAGATCAGGCTTGGGACCATGGAACCATGTCAAGGGGTCTCAGCACTGAGGTCCAAGGGGCTGAGTGGGGCAGCTACAGAGATGCTCTGTCCTCTGAGTCACCATGTGAAAGGCAAGTGCTGGCAAAAGGAGGCACTTTGTTCTCAGGCATGTCCCTGAGCCCCAGTTAAAATGGCTTCTGAGACCTTCCCATCTTTACCTACCCTCAGGAGGGGTATTCAGGCCTCGGTCTTTCACCAACTGTTTCTCTGCACATAAGAAGCAGGCAAAAATCCAGCCCTCGCTGCACAGGAAGACCTAGAGTGTGAGTCACCTGTCAGTGATGCCTATTGTGGGAAATTCACCACGGAGGTTTGGGGGGGGTGATGAGTGAGGAACACTACCATTCCTGTGAAACAAAATGCTAACAGGCAGCTATCTCAATCATCTTCAAGTATTGTTCCAAATAAACACACAGAGCCCCACCTTGCCTGGTGTGCATTCTCTGCCACCTTGCATCTCATCCCTACATTTATTTTGGCACCCAAGTCTGCTAGCAGATGTCAGAAAAACCTGCTTGTGCAAAACACCCACGGCATGTTTGGGTATGCTAATGGAAGCAAAGCCTTACACTTGGTTGGGACTTCCTAAGATTCAGTCAACACATCAGTAGGGGGTCAGGGAAGTAGGGTAGGGTCAGGGAAGTAGGGTAGGAGACCATCAGGAGAACTAGGTGACTTTGCAGGAAGGCTTCAGGCAGGTTTTTCACAGGGGTTTGCCTTTAAATGCAGTGGAGATTTGTCTAAAAAATAGACCAGAAGCATTACTTCTGCATACCATCTCCATATATGACCTCCTCTTGGACAGGCCAGTCCCTCCCTCCCTTTACCAAGCATCCCCCCTCTATCAGCTTGCTGGTGTGGTCTGGAGGCATCAGCCAGCAAAGCTGGCACCACAGCTGAGCAACTGCTTCTTTTCACAGCGGGTGGGGACGGGTTCCCCACGTGCCAAGTGCAGGCACGTTCAGTCTGACTGGTTTGCCAGATTGGAGAGATTTTAAAAAATGCAAGGAAGTGAAAATCACTAGGGGCAGGCACAGCCAGAGTTCCTTGGGGAGGAGGAAAAAGGGCTCCTAGTCACCATAGATGGCAAAGCCTCACAAGCTGGAGAGCTGTGATGGTTACAGGGCTCAGAACGTTGATACAACCAAGAGAGGCTGGTAGCTGAGACTTTCCATGGCTGCAGAAGGCAGGTTGCTCCCACATCTCTGCTGCCCTTACTGTGCTATCTCCTCCACAGGCCTTTATCCATGTGATTGATATCAACCAGCACCGTCCTCAGTTCCTGGAGAGTCATTATGATGTGAGGATTCCTGAAGATACACCCTCAGGGAGGGAAATCCTTCAAGTCAGTGCAACAGACAAAGACAAAGGCAAGGGGCTCATCTACACCATCCATAGCAGTGTGGACCCCAAAAGCACGAGACTTTTCCAGTTGGATCCAAGCAGTGGGGTCCTCACAACAGCAGAAGGCTTCAGCTCCCAGCCCATGCCACAACACATCCTAACACTGATGGTGAGTGCCAGACAGACCCTGCTGAGTCCATCAGCTTCTGTGGGATATATAGGGCACTGGAGAAATTCAGGCTGGTCCTAGTCTTTGAGGGAGGATTTGTCTAGAACAGTTGGGAAGAGGAAAGCAGGGTGTCAACCTTTGCTACATAACCATCCTGGAGAAATCTAGGTAACACTTTGCTTTCCTCTACCCATGTGCTAAGTTCATCACCTGCTCATTTCATTGGAGAGGCACAGTGAATAATTACTGATGTTTGATTTCAAGTCCAAGGCTGAGCTTTGGTGCTGAAACTTACAGCCTCAATCCCACATGAGGGGTTGGTACTACTGAAACAGACTCTGTAAGACTCCTGATGAGTTACTGGAAGCCCAGTGCAGGAAAGAAGGCTGCTGTGACCTGATGTGACCGTACCTGCTTTTCCCCTGTCATTCAGGTACGGGACCAGGAGGTCCCCATCAAGAGAAATTTTGTTCGGGTCATCATTCATGTGGAGAACTGCAACCTTCACGCTCCACAGTTCAGCAGCATCCACTACAGAGCAGAAGTACTGGACTCAGCAGCAGTGAGCACAGAGGTTATCCAAGTCCGAGCCCTTGATCGGGACCAAGGAGCCAACGCTGACGTCCACTACTCCCTTCAGGCAGGTGAGAGCCACGCAACAAGGTGGTTTTGGCTATGAACACACCTGCATTTCCACACCCTAGCTGCTGGCCAAACAGCTGACCAGCTTTCTCCAGGAGTTGCAAAGAACAGTAAAGGGTGCACATTGCTAAAATGGGGTTGGGGACGGGGGATGACACAGCTTATCCAGAGAAAATCTAGAGCAATAAGGTTATTTCCATATTATGATATTTTCCATATTATTGGAAAGCATCCTTCCTGAGGAACACAGATCTTTGTCAGTTCTAAGGAAAAAATTTCTCTGTAGATCACATTAAAAAATTGTTCATCCCATTTACAATGGTGGGAGGGATCCCAGTCCAGTTGGTAGGCAAAAGTTCTCCCATTCCCACAGCAGTCATAGAATCATAGAATCATAGAATTTTTAAGGCTGGAAATGACCCCTAAGATCATCCAGTCCAACCATTAACCTACCGCCACCAAGTCTACCCTTAGATCATGTCCTCAAGCACCTCATCTACCCGTCTGTTAAACCCCTCCAAGGATGGGGACTCAACCCCCTCCCTGGGCAGCCTGTTCCAGTGCTTGATGACTCTCTCAGTACAGAAGTTCTTCCTAATATCCAACCTAAATTTTCCCTGGTGCAGCTTGAGGCCATTACCTCGAGTTCTGTCACCTGTTACTGGGGAGAAGAGACCAACCCCCACCTCACTGCACCCTCCTTTCAGGTAGTTGTAGAGAGCAATAAGGTCTCCCCTCAGTCTCCTCTTTTCCAAACTAAACAACCCCAGCTCCCTCAGCCTCCTCGTAGGGCCTGTTCTCTAGACCCTCTAGTCATCATCACTTCCACCAGTTCTACCAAGAAATACATCTTTGAGGAGAGGTGAGCACCCTTTCAGCACTGGTTGATGGGGGGGCTTTGGTCATATGAGCTCAGCAGGCAAATATTTTATGGTTCATTTTAAAGGGTAAAACTGAAATATTTATGGTTGTGCCACACAGTCTATTAAGCTAGTAAATACTTTGCAGGAGACAAGCCATCCTTTGCTCCATCTTTCTCACTGCAATTTAGATCAAGGACTAAGGAATTTAATTGCTTCTGAAGTATTGGTAATTATAAGCATGACAGGGCTTGAAGCAAATAGTATAGTCTGTGCTACTGTGCTCTGCACACGGGGCAAAAGCTTCAAGCAGATGCTCTGCCACCACTAAATATGCTCAAATTAGAAGGGTATTTATCTCTAATTTAAATTTTAATTGATTTGAAAGTTAGCTTGCAGATCTCAATGAGTTCATTGTTCTCAGAATGAAAATTATTTAGAAATTAATGAAGATTGTTGCCTCCCAATGAACGAAACATGTTAATTGGGTCTGAAATCAAGAGCATCTATGGAAAAGAGGATCAGAAAACCAAAATTAACAGGGTGTCTGCATTCTTCACTTTGTAATTTCTCTTCTTGCAGGTAATGGGGAAGGTTTCTTCAGCATTGACCCATTCTCTGGAATCATTACAGTTGCCCAGAAACTGGACCCATCCAGGCAGGAGCGATTTACTCTCATAGTAAAGGCAGAAGATCAGGGGTTCCCCCAGCTTAAAGATTCTGCTACAGTGCATGTTCGCATTAGACCCTCTGATCGAACACCTCCAAGGTTTCCAGAGGCTGAATACATCACAGAGATCAGTGAATCCACTGCTGTTGGCTCTCCTCTGATCCAGGTTTCAGCCACAAGCTTGTCACCAGTCAGCTATGAAATAAAAGATGGAAATGGAGATGGAGTGTTCTCCATGAACTATCAATCAGGCCTTATTTCCACACAGAAGAACTTAGATTTTGAGCAGGTGTCTTTTTACCAGCTGAAAGTCCGTGGCACCAACATGGCTGGAGCATTTATGGACACAATGGTGCTTATCTATGTCATAGATGAGAACGACAATGCGCCCATCTTTGTTAAACCTTTCTTCGTTGGCTGGATCATGGAGAATGCTCCATCACAAAGCATGGTTCTGGATGAAAGCAATACTCCCCTCGTGACCCACGCAACAGATGCTGATCAAGACTCCAATGGTCTGCTGGTCTATGAGATTTTGGAACCGGAGGCACTGCAATATTTTACAGTAGATCCCAGCACAGGGACGCTTACCAGTCGTGCTGATATAGACTATGAGCTCACCTCAGTTTTCCACTTCAGTGTACATGCACATGACAGTGGAAGCCCCAGTTTATTTGCATCCAAGCCAGCCAAGGTCACAATCCATGTTAAAGATGTGAATGATTCACCTCCAGTCTTTTTCAAGGATACTTATGAGCTTTCTGTCTTGCTACCTGCTCACCCAGGGATGGAGCTCGTGGCAGTGCAGGCAAAAGATGCAGATTCAGAAGTGACCTACAGCATCGTGGAAGGGAACCTTGATAATGCTTTCTATATTCATCCTCTCACAGGTCTCATCTCCATTCTTAATGCTACTGGCCTGGGAAGCTATCGTGAGCTCACAGTCCGAGCTGGTGATGGCTTATATAAGAGTACTGCTCTGGTTAAGCTAAATCTAACTCAAGCACGAGGTACTGGCTTAAAATTTGATCAAGAAGTGTATACAGCAACTGTGGTTGAGAACTCTACAGATGAGAAGACTCTCACTGTTCTCAGGGTCAAAGGATATCAGCTAAACGAACCGCTTTTCTACTCACTTCTGAATGGAAAGGAAAGATTCAAAATGCTCCGGGCGTCTGGAGTACTCCAGACCAAGGGTGTGAAATTTGACCGTGAAACACAAGAGATGCACGAGGTAGCTGTGGAAGTGAAGGACAGTAGGAAACCACCAAGAGTGTCCCAAGCCACAGTCAGAGTTTATGTTGAGGATGTCAATGACAATGCACCGCGCTTTGAGAACCTTCCATATTACACCTCGGTGCAGGACGGCACAGAGACAGGTGATGTTCTTTTTCAGGTGTCAGCAACAGACAAAGACATAGGGGATAACGGAGCTGTTACCTTCTCATTTGCAGAAGACTACAAATATTTTTGGATTGATCCCTACTTAGGAGACATCTCACTGAAGAAGCCTCTTGATCATCAAGCTTTAAATAAATACAACCTCCGAGTCATTGCTAAGGACAAAGGCAACCCTCCCCTCAGTGCTGAAGAGGAGGTTGTGATCAGTGTGAGGAACAAGACCAACCCTCTGTTTCAAAGTTTGTACTACCGAGTGAAGGTGCCAGAAAACATCCCCCTGTACACATCTATCCTCCACATACAGGCACGCAGCCCCGAAGGCTTGCGCCTCATCTACAACATTGTGGAAGAAGACTCCCTGAGGCTGTTCAGCACCGACTTCAAAACCGGTGTCCTTACTGTCACAGGCCAGCTGGACTATGAGGTAGAGACAAAGCACACATTCACTGTTAGAGCCACAGACACAGCCCTAGGATCCTTTTCAGAAGCCAGAGTAGAGGTGGAGGTAGAGGACATCAACGACAACCCCCCCATATTTTCTCAGATGATCTACACAGCATCTGTCTCGGAGAGTTTGCCAGCACAGACCCCTGTTGTCCAGATCTCTGCTTCTGATAAGGATTCAGGCAGAAACAAAGTGGTGTCCTATCAAATCTTGGATGATGGTTCAGATGCTACCAAGTTCTTTAGTATTGATGCCAGCACAGGGCAAATAACAACAGTTCAAGCTCTCGATTATGAAAAGACTCAGCAGTTTCGCATGAAAGTACGAGCTGCAGATCATGGGATGCCACCGCTCAGCAGCGATGCCCTGGTAATTGTGGATGTGACAGACATCAATGACAACCCCCCTGAGTTCAGCCAGCTTCAGTATGAAGCCAAAATAAGTGAAATGGCTACGTGTGGACATATTGTGATAAAAGTCCAAGCCCTGGACCCCGATAGTGGAGACACCACCCGACTGGAATACTTGATACTCTCAGGCAACGACAACAGGCATTTCACTATCAACAGCTCTTCTGGAATAATATCCATGTTCAACCGCTGCCAGAAGGACTTGGAGTCATCTTACAACCTCAGAGTTTCTGCTTCAGATGGAGTTTTCAAGAGCACTGTCCCTGTGTACATCAATACCACCAATGCCAACAAATACAGCCCCGCTTTTCAGCAGAACGTGTACGAGGCAGAGCTGGCAGAAAATGCTGAGATAGGTACCAAAGTGATTGAGCTGCTGGCTATTGACCCAGATGGTGGCCCATATGGTACCATAGACTATACCATCATAAACAAACTCGCCCATGAGAAGTTCTCCATTGACAATAAAGGCCATATTGCCACACTGCAAAAACTGGACAGGGAGAATTCAACGGAGAGAGTCATCGCCATTAAAGTCATGGCCAAGGATGGTGGTGGGAAGGTGGCATTCTGCACTGTCAAAATAATCCTTACAGATGAGAATGACAACCCCCCTCAGTTCAAAGCCTCTGAATACACACTATCCATACAGTCCAATGTAAGCAAAGGCTCCCCCGTCATCCAGGTACTGGCTTATGATGCTGATGAAGGTGCAAATGCAGATGTCATTTACTCTGTTGACTCTGTGGAAGATGTAACAGAGGATCTTGTCGAGATCAATGCTGCCACTGGGGTTGTTAAGGTCAAGGAGAGCCTTGTTGGTTTAGAAAACAGAGCCTTTAACTTCAAGGTGAAAGCTGAAGATGGCAGACCCCCTCACTGGAACTCCCTAGTCCCAGTGAATCTTCAGATTGTTCCCAGAGAGGTGACATTGCCAAGATTTTCTGAGCCCCTTTATACATTCTCTGCATCTGAGGATCTTCCAGAGGGGTCAGAAATAGGGTCAGTCAAAGCTTTTGCAGAGGATCCCATCATCTACAGCCTGGTGAAGGGAACAACTACAGAAAGTAACAAGGATGAGGTGTTCACACTGGATGAGCAAACAGGGGCTTTGAAAATCAAAAAGGCTGTGGATCATGAGACCACCAAGTGGTACCAGATTGATGTTATGGCTCATTGCTCACATCAGGAGACTGAGCTGGTATCCCTGGTCTCTGTGAACATCCAAGTGCAGGATGTCAATGACAACAGACCTGTTTTTGAGGCAGATCCCTACAAAGCTTTTGTCATGGAGAACATGCCATCAGGAACCACAGTCATTCAAGTGACAGCAAATGACCAGGACACAGGAAGTGATGGACAGGTGACCTACAGTCTGGAAGCAGAATCTGGCAATCTCAGAGGACTCTTCACCATTGATGGTGAGAGCGGGTGGATCACCACACTGAAAGAGCTGGACTGTGAAGCTCAGGAGACCTATCGCTTTTATGTGGTGGCCACTGACCATGGCAGGAAAGTCCAGCTCTCTTCCCAAACACTGGTGGAGGTCACTGTCTCTGATGAAAATGATAATGCTCCACAGTTCACCTCGGATTTCTATAAAGGATCAGTAATTGAGAGCGCAGAGCCAGGGCAGGTGGTTGTCACACTGAGCACCACTGATGCTGACATCTCCGAGCAGAACCGGCGGGTCACATGCTACATAACTGGTGAGTTTCTCCTGGCTTTAAATCTTCTGAGGGTAAGAGCAGACTATCCTCTCAAAGTGAGGATTTGATACCTTGTCTTATAGAAGATTAATACAAAAAATAGCATTATACTGACAGTCCTACCAGAGGCAGGAGATGAATCCCGATCTCTGCCATGGGCTGGATTCTTCAGTTAAATGAGTCTGGGGTATCCAAAACTGACTTCAGTGGGGGGGATTATTACAATAATTATTATTTATTTGGAAATAAATGAATAATAAATACCTATAAGTAATCACACACTACGTTAGATATATTTACATCTTCTTAATAGAGAAATAATTAATGTCATGTAATTTTAATATCTCTTGGAAGGACAGAAACCGATGTACAGCAGGAAAGAAAGTTTTTCTCACATAGAGTGTGATTGGTATTTAAGGTCTTTGACCCAGTTTTTTCTCCTGTAAACAGTGTAGTCAGTTTACACATCACAAAATGAGTAGCCTGCCTGTATTTTTTATTAACTAGATATATGAACATAGGATGCATATAACATTCCAGTATTAAATGTGTTTCCTATGAAGCCACTTTGAGTTAAATAATTAGCCCTCAGAAGGCTACAGTTGACCACCCTGGTGGATACTTGAGACTGTCATATCCAATCTTAGTGAGGCTTTTGGCTAACAACAGATACTAAAGATGACTCTTGCGTCCCTGAAACCTCAATCGTGCCAACTAAAATGAACAGCTTGTGCAAAACAACAACAAAAAAGTTATACAGGAATGCTTGTTGTGCAGCTGCACAAGTAGAAGCTTGATTTCACGGTACTTTTTGACCCCAAAGGGTCTTTTTCAGACCTGAAACAGATATGTCAAATTAAAATGTTTGTTCATACGCAAATGAGGACCCTTCGGGGTCAAAACATTTAGCCAGATCATGCTGCAGCCTGCTCACTATTATTGCAACCATCCAAAACAGGGGAGGAATGCAGGTACTACCAATTGGTTTATGGCATGTCTGGGTATTTGCAAGCCTTTGGGAGGAAAGATTAAATCCATTTGTGTATTCACATTTCTGCCATCTTAAAGCAAGTAGTGACTTCCAACTGCTTTAAACCTGAGAGTACACACACTTATGTTCTCTCTGACTGTACTTAAAAACACCAGTCAAACTCTACCCATAAACACACAAATAAGCATATAAATACAACTGCAGTAGAATGCTGCAGCTGAAGAAAGGAGGGGAACACAGAGCCTAGTTCCTGCTGTTCATCTGCATACCGATTTCAGACACAACTGAGCATGGGCTGGAGTCTCCCAGCATCAGAAGAAGGGCTACAAGTCTCACTGTGCCTCCATATTCACTTCATCCACTGCAGAACAATTAGAAAAAAGGCAGAGAGTGGATTTTATTTGCTTGGCTGTGCCTGTGCCCTTCAGAGCCTAAGACAAACAAAGCCTGCAGCCAGCTTTCTCCATTGCCTCCCGTTACCTCCAGTTCTCCCTCCTCCTGCCCAACAGCATGGGTTCAGCAGAGGACACCAGCTCCTTGCCAGGAGAGAGGGATTCTCCAGGGCCAGCATCCACCCCATTTAGAATCTACTCTGTGTGGCAGGAGTGGCATGAATCTGGGAGACTGAAGAGCCTGCCTAGTCTGGAGTTACCTGTGCCTCACCCTTTGGCTCTGCAAAAACAAAAAGTAGCCCCAGAAAGTGTAGCTGTATGTTAAATACATCTATAGGTTAAAAGGAAATACAACTGCTAGATTCAACCAGTGTCTGCAGGGTATTTGCAACTCTCAGATCCCTTTAGGAACATGCGTGGAGGGAGCCTGACATGCTTTAGGAGGGTGAGAAAATGTGGTTTTGAGGCAATGAATATGCACATCAGCGGAACATTACTGAGACATTTTTGCAATCAGTTGTTTCCTCCTTCCAGAGTAATACACAAACAGTGAGTAAGAGAAGCAAGTAGGGCATTTCCCAGCTGTACAGTGAGGCAGACCCAATGCTCCTCACCTGCTTGATAGGACACCAATGTCCTCTCTGCACCACCACGGCAGGTCCTTCAGCGTTCCTAAGGAACTGGATATGCCTACATCTCCTTCCCTTATCACTTCTTACTTGGTAAATGCCTTTTTTTTCCTTGCCTCCTGCCCCCTTCTAGAAGGGGACACACTAGGACAGTTCACAGTTAACCAAATCAAGGGAGAATGGACTATTTCTTCCAAGAAGCCCCTGGATAGAGAAGATACAGAGAAATATCTCCTCAAAGTTATGGCCTCTGATGGGAAGTTTCAGGCTACCACTGAAGTGGAAATTTTTGTTCTGGATATCAATGACAACAGCCCTGAGTGTGGCCAGGTAAGAAGTCTGTCCTGGGACATCGAGGGCATGAGGGGAGTGTCTGGGAAGGAGAACACAACAGCAAGGAAGAAAGAACAGAAAGAGCATGTTAAGAGGGTTTGGCTTGTCATAATTCTTCTCACACGATCCTGTTGCTTTGATTATGCTTAGCAATTTTAATTAAGCTGCATGTCAAACAAGAACATTAAAACTAGCCTCCAAGCATGTTTGCCATCAGTAAGTGAGTGCCTAAGCATTAAGAAGTATAATTTTCAGAGATAAACAATGCCAGGAAGCCTCCTGGGTAGGGGCATGTAAATTACCAAGTTTTATATCCTGCTAAAATGAGATTCCCATCAGGAGGTCTGTTACTGTAGAGAGCCGAT
This sequence comes from Heliornis fulica, assembly GCA_013399135.1. NCBI lineage: Eukaryota > Metazoa > Chordata > Aves > Gruiformes > Heliornithidae > Heliornis > Heliornis fulica. Next base: position 123,161 of record VXBZ01012877.1, on the reverse strand, counting down.
CACTGGTATGGATGTTACCCATGGTGAGAAAGAACAGAGGTAGTTGCTTCCCAAAGAAGAAATTTGTGTGAATTGTGTGAAATGAGCTCACTGGTCCCAGTCCACACCCCAGCACTCAGCAATGTGAGGCACAGTTTTCCCTACAAACCACATGGATTAACCATCTCTACAAAGCTTCTGCTAGACCATTCCTCCCCAGACAAGGTGGAGGTATTCTGGAGACAGCTCAGTTGCCAATGACAGCTTCTGTCCTTGCCAGATATTCTACACTGGGACGGTCTCTGAAGATGCTCAGCCGGGTCTCTTCATTTTGAAAATAACAGCAACTGACCCCGATGTTGGCAGCAACGCCCAGATAACGTACAGCCTCCACGGCCCTGGGGCAGAGGAGTTCCGGCTGGGCCCACACACAGGTGAGAGCTGGGCAGTGGGATGCTTTTATCCTCTTCCTCACCCACTCCCAAGAAATGCCAGCTCCTGGCATGGCTTAACACTTATCTCCTCTTGAGCAAACAAAAGGACTGTTCGCTCCAGGTCTCCAAAGCCAGGAGAGAGTGGCAAACAGGCAGGTTTATTGCAATATGTACAGAGGAGAATGAGTTCTGCATCTTCCTTATAGAAATTGCAAGTATTCCTTTACAAACATTTGCATTAGAATTGTTAAAATGAAGGGCAGACACTGTTGCTTAGAGCCAGGTCTCAAGGAGGAGATATCAGCCAGTATTTGGATTGAGCCAAAGATCCAAGTTCTAAACTCTAAAAAATGTCTAATTCGTTCTCGGGCAGTATTTTTGCCTGAACAGGCATGGTGATCATTTTAGAGATCACTAGAGTTCATTACATTGCAGAAAGCTTAATGCAGCAGGGTTTATAAAGATGTTCAGAAGTACAATTTATTTATGAGCACTTCTATCCCATGATGGCATCCCTTGCATGAAGTTCAGCCCAACTTGCAGGACTCCCCATGTCAAGCCCTGCCAGAATAGCCCTGAGCCATGTGGTGTGGACTCATCACTACTATTAGCTGGATTACAAACAGTGTTCAAACCCCATCTGTTGTCTCCCACGGTTCATCCAGGCAGGCAGTGTGCCTGAACCCCTCTGAGCTCCTGATCTTTCTAACAGGGGAACTGACCACATCTGCACCGCTCGACCGCGAACAGAAGCCTACGTACCATCTCGTTGCCAAAGCCACTGATGGTGGGGGCCGCTCCTGCCAGGCAGATATAACACTGACCATAGAGGACACGAATGACAACGCACCAAGGTTCTTCCCCAGTCACTGTGCTGTGGCTGTTTTTGACAACACCACAACAAAGACACCCATTGCCGTGGTTGCTGCCAGGGACCTTGATGAAGGTGAGTCGGGATGGGATTTACTTTTTAGAAGAGTTCATCTTTCATCCTGAATAGAAACCTTTGAAACCTAGGGAAGGGCTGCAGCAATGGGTATAGATGATTGAATCTTGGCAAAGATGTGCCTGGATCTCATCACTGACATGTTTTTGACTAGCAGGCTGGCATCAGTGTTTTTGTGGCCCTGTAGGAAGTGCACTATCTGTAGAAACATGCAAAGACAGACTTTGAGGACATGCTCAGTAACTGTAACTGATGCACAGCACAGTGACACTTGATTTGTCTGGGATCCAAACTGGACAGAAATTTTACCAAAGACACAAGTGGAGAATGAGCATAGTAAGGAAAAAAAAAAGGAACTTTAGCTCTGGATGGCATACATGCTTTGGATGGAGAGGTCCTTCTGGAAGCACAAAGATTCTCAGAAGTATAGGCAAGACTGCTTAGAAAGAAGTTTTCAACAAACTTCTCCAGCAAAGACTGAAATTATTGTGGCAGAGGGGCAAGACCACTTTTTTCTTTTCTTTGAAACAGATATGAAGGGAAATTATGTTTAAAAACCAGAGAATTAAAAATGAGATGTCCTAGTCAATACAGAAAGGTGACTCTGATAGATGATGGTGAATGTGGCCAGATGTCTGATCCTGCCATGGTAAAAGGGCACACTTGATGTTCAGACAGCCTCCACTTTCCCCTCAAACTTTAAGGTCATTTAGTTACATATAATCCTAATGGATTAAAAATAAAATTAAATAAACCCAGCAGCATTTCTACCCAGCAGCATTTCTACACATGAATTAATGCATCCTGCCCCTTATCCTTCCAGGTCTCAACGCTGAGGTGGTCTATTCTCTCTCTGACTCTGCCAATGGACACTTTTCAATTGAGGAAACCACAGGGGTGATCCGTCTGGAAAAGCCTCTGAAGGATTCACAGCATTCAGCATTCGAGCTGACAGTCTGCGCTTCCGACCGGGGCACCCCAGAGTCCCTCTCTGCTCTTGGCACTGTCACTGTCTCTGTTGTGGATCTCAATGAGTATCTGCCTGTTTTCCTGGCCCCTGAGTACGTGGCCATGGTAAAAGAAGATGTGGCCGTGGGTACAGAGGTTCTCAACTTGTCAGCGTTGACAAGGGACAACGCAGAAAACACAGAGATCAAGTATGAAATTGTGAATGGCAACGACCATGGGAAATTTCAGCTCAACCCAAACACAGGTAAGACAGTCTTGTGGCCAAACAGGCCCATGCTGACCCTCCATCAAAGGTTGTCCTTGGATGCTGCTGCTCCAGTTCTCTATTTGGCTTGCACTTCTGTTCTCTGTCTTCAGTCAGCACAAGGGTCAGCAATAGAGTCTTCCTCTCTAAATTTTACAGCCAAGCCACTTAAAGATCAATCTAAAACTCACTGAAATTAATGGGAAGATTCATGTTATGTTTGGGACCTGAAACAGGTCCATGGGAATGAGGAATACAAGAAAAATAAAATGGGACAATTTTGCCACTTCTAAACACAGGAGTTGGTTTAATTTAAAAAAAAAATCTCCATTCTTATCCCACAAGGGTGCTTTAGCCCAGGGTAGCAGACAGCTTTATTTGGTAGCACTCAATGAATGCAGGGATAACACCAATCTATTAACCCTGTGTGTTGAGCCACGTTTACTAGCTAAATAAAACACTGATGTGATCTAATAAGAGCTATTATTGGATGGCCAATGTTAACTCCCTGAAATAAGCCTTTGGCTGCATCATCAATTTCTGCCCCTGACTGTAACATCTTCATCCACAGTTCCTTCCACAGCTTCTTTGTCCCCAGGGCTCTAGCTAATTTTTCCACACCAATCATCTTACGAATTTGTATGTCTTAAAAGACAGAGAACAATTCCATTTCCAGGAAATAATGTTGCATCCCAAACCTCACTTACAAATCACAAATGAGAGTTTATTTCATCCCTTCAAACACTTGGTGCCAGAAAGAGGCAGGTTATGGCAAAATCAGTTCAATTTTACTTTATTTTGTGTGATGCCACAACGTTCAATACTCTGGTTTAACCAGAGACAGTCAAAGGTAGGTCAGCAGCACCTTTTTCAAGGAGCAGCTTGGCAACATCTCAGCATATCTCCAGCACTTCAAGAACCATCGTGTGGCAGTCATTCAAAGTCTCTCCTGTCCTTTTCTATCCATCCCCATGCAGGTGCCTTATACATAAATGGGAGCTTGGACTTTGAAGCAAGCCATGAGTATTACTTATCCATTGAAGGAACACGAAAGGGCTCGGCTTCTCTCAGTGATGTGACCATGGTGGTGATCAATATAACTGACATCAATGACCATGCACCAGAGTTCATTCAAGACCCTTACTTCACCGATATCCGGGAGGATGCTGCAGTTGGAGAAACTATCCTCACGGTATGATTCTGGGCCAGACACCTGTCTTTACCTATTCTCTTTGTGGTATGCATTATTTATTCTTCCTTTGCACTTTACTCTTCCTTGTACATAGCCACCCCAGTGGGATTGTGACATTCAATGCCTAAAATTCAGGCATGACTTAAAAAAAGATGATTGCCAGAATTCCCAAGAGGCCATAGGCAGGGAGAGCACTTTGCCTCAGAAGGTATTTTTGAGTGAGAGCTTGAGGTACCTAACTGGGGTTCAGAAGCTTTGAACCAAAAGAGTTAAAATGCTTGCAGAAGGCCAACACCTTTGTGATCTGGGGAAAGCAAGAGACTTTCCTGGGCAGAATAGTGAAGCCCAAGGTATACCCATGGGGAATTTCCTGCCCAGGCAGAGTTACCATTACAGGGGTGATAAAGTTAAGAAAGAGACAAGGAGAAAACTGGTATTGGAGATTTTTTGAGTTTTCTCTTGAGAAAACCGATGAATAACACTTAGGAAAACCACCTTTCTTCTTCATTTGAGGAATGCTCAAACATATCCTTAAACGACAGCGTGGTCCTGCTCCCATTTCTCCATGGTAAGGCCTTCTTGGGCCAGGGGTCCTAGCTTTGGTTTTTCCTTCTTACAGGTGTCAGCTGATGATTTGGATGGAGCAATGAACAATCAGATCACATATTCAATTGTGGGTGGGAACCCATTAGGACACTTCAGCATTCAGCCCAAAAGTGGGCAGATCAGCATCGCCAAGCATTTGGACAGGGAGGAGGTAAGTTCAAGAACAAGATGTGCCCCAAAGAGTGAGGGAGAGCAGTATTTTCAGCCACCTTCTGTTTTCCAAGCAATTTGGAGGTTGGATGAGATGACCTTTACAGGTCCCTTCCAACCTAATACATTCTACAATTCTATGATCTACTCATAATACTGTAAGCAGAAGGCAATTCCTTAATTTATTCAATTTCTAGGCTCACAGAATTATACTGTAGAAAGGCTGGGCTTGAAGGAGGGCAATACAACATTCAGTGGTCCCAACTCTGGGCTGTGGTTTGCTCCACTGGTGCTTCAAGGAGTATGAATGAGAGTCATCCCCAAACTGGTGACCAGCGTGATTGGTTTCTGATTTTCTGCAACACAGAATTATAGAAAACAGGTCTAAGGAAGAGATAGAATGATTATCCAAATGATCTCTCATTCATAAAGCAGCAGCAGCTCAAACCACAATTGATATTTGCCCAGCTTGGTCTCCTTGACAAGTTGTTTCCCTACTCTTCAACTGCTGTGAGGTTAATTTTCTTCACCAATGGGATTTAAGATTTATGGATGGAGAGCCTTAACCAACAGCAAAGTTACTGCTATGGTACAGCACATGGCCTCCAGCATTTTAACAAGCTGCTGCAGAGTAAAACATCAACGTGAAAAGCCTCCATTCCTCTATTTCTCCAAGTAATCATGCACCACAAATCCTCCAGATCCCCAGCTATTCCCTGACAGTTCGAGCCACAGACAATGGTCACCCTGCTCAATTCAATGACGTCGCTGTGCGTGTCCACGTGTCTGATGTCAATGACAACCCTCCTCGGTTCTTCCAGCTCAACTACAGTGTGGTGGTCCAGGTAAGCCAAGCTGCTGTTTGTTCTCCCAGTTTGCCTTGTGCAGGGACTGCTGGCAGAGCAGAGGGGTGAGCAGTGATGAAGCATGCTGTTGCTTCACACTCATTGCCACAAATAGTTGGTAGCATCTGCAGGGGAAAGATACTCTGCCAACAAATGCCCTTTTCTCCTTCTGATAGCTTCAGACACCTCCTGCCCTTTCAGTACAGACAGGACAGAGCTTCTCACACTTTCCAAGCCTGACTTGCAGCCCCTTTCTCCCCTGCAGTTGTCTATGTCTATACCACAACATAAAGAGCAGACCCAAGCACATGGTCAAGCATTGCCATGTCTGCTGGATGTCACTTGGACACACAACACCTGCAGGTACTCAGAAAGATGCTTACACAAAACTTACTTTCATCTGCTCTTGGGCTGATGTGACTCAAGGGGGGAGCAACAGCATCAGCTCAGCTGACTGCACTTAGCTGCCACCTATGTAACACCATGAAAGGGAGTCCCTTCCCACGCTGGGGTAAAATGTCATTGCTGGCAAGAGTCTTGGTCTGTGAGTACCAGAGATGCATGTGGGGTGTGGGATTTGTTTCCCTGTTTCTGACTGAGCAGCTCCAGGGGCAGTGTGGGTTCCCCTGCACCTTTTCTCTTTGCTTGCCTTTCTCCACGAGCATCTTTCCCTGTTTCAGGAGAATGCTCCCGTGGGAACAAGTGTCCTGGAGCTGATTATGAGCGACAGAGACTCCCCAGAAAATGGACCACCGTATTCATTCCGTATCATCCAGGGCAACGATGGGAATGCTTTTGATGTCACCCAAAATGGTCTGCTGGTGACATCATCCATCCTGAACAGAAGAATGAAGGAACAGTACCTCTTACAAGTCCAGGTAGAGCCTGCCTTACTGTCCCAGTATCTGAACTCCACACCCAGACTAAGTAGCAAAAAGATGAGATTAGGATGGCACAGCTGGATGGAAGCACCTCTGGCTTGGGAGTAATCCAGTCCAGACACAAACTCTGCACCTTGGAGATGCAGAGCTCATTTCTCCACACCACGTGCCCACAAGAAGCTGGGGTCCAGCTTCTGCAAAGACAAAAATCAGATCATATACTAATAAGAAATACACTGTCAGTGTTTTCCTTAGGCAGATGTTTTTCCCTGCATCATTCTAGTGACTTCCAGTTCAAAGTGAGTCCTGGATCTGGTCCTACAAACTTTCTCCAAGTATCCTTGTCATTTAAGAAATGGTTTATGTTTCTCCTCAAAGAGGACTTCTATTGTTGCAAAGTGAAATAATTTTCAGTGTTATAAAGATAGTCCATTACAAACAAAAGGTTAACAATATGCAAAGCACATACTTCTTCAAGCAATAGCAGTTGTTCTAAAAGCTTGGTACTATTATAAACCTCAACCACAACTGCCTAAGACTGGGGAGAAACTCACAATATAACTGATTATTCACATTTTTCTATTTTGAGGTTCCCTGACTCATGTTAGACTTTATCAGAGGTGTCACAGAGGTTTAAATAGTCAGGAAGATGAGCGAATGGGTTGATGTGAGTCACTGCTTTGTATCTTTGTACAGTTACACATGGAACCACAAAGATTGGCAACATCTCTAAAGATGATTAGTCCTCAGGTAATCAGAGCCACTCAGATGTGCCTCAGTTGCTGATGAGCACACACGGAAGTGAGCGCAACCCCACCGCTAACAGAGGTCCCAGCCAGTCCCCATGCTGGAGGGCATGCTGCCATACCCAGAGGCCACCTCCAGGCAGAGATCCAGCACTGCTGCTATTTTTCCCCATTCCTTCTTCATTCCCAACCTGCTGCCTGACAGCTTCCACCTATTGCTACCTGCGAGGCGGTCTCCATCTCTACACCTCATCAGCCCACCCAGTCAGGTGAGGTGACAGTAAGTCTACGTGTGGCTATAACAGATCCTTCTGTTTTCCTTGACAGGTCTCTGACAGTGGGATCCCTCCCCTGTCTTCATCTGCATTTATAAATATCCAAGTGACTGAGCAGAGCCAGTATGCTCCCTCGGCCCTTCCCCTGGAAATATTCATCACCACAAACGAGGAAGCCTTCCGAGGTGGCGTTCTGGGCAAGATCCACGCCACAGACCGAGACCCCCACGACACACTGGTGTACACTTTGGTGGCACAAGTGCCCCAGGAGGGGCTTTTCTCTGTTGGAGCTGCAGATGGGAAGATCATTGCTGGCAACAAGCTTCCCCATGGCCACTATCTTCTGAACGTGACCGTCAGCGATGGCACGTTCACAGCCACCACCAACGTCAACATCCACGTGTGGTGCTTCACGCAGGAGGCCTTGGACAAGGCCGTGGTGCTTCACTTCCGCCACCTCTCCCCTGAGGAGTTTGTGGGAGACCATTGGCGCAACTTGCAGAGATTTCTGGGCAACATCCTTGTCACCCAGCGCCAAAACATCCACATGGCCAGCTTACAGCCTGCAGCTACCTCTGATGGTGTGGACCTGCTCTTGGCTGTTGGAGAGCCACATGGCTCCTTGTATGAGCCTCGGGTCCTTGCAAATAAGATCACCGTTTCAGCTGGGGAGATGGATCAACTCGTCGGTCTCCGGATGAAGAAAGCAATTCACGTGCCGTGTCATGGGTCGGATTGTGCCCACCGTGTCTGCAAGGAAACCATTCAGCTGGACCCAGGAATGATGTCTACTTACAGCACTGCCCGGCTCAGCGTCCTCACCCCGCGGCACAGCCTGGAGCAGATCTGTTCCTGCAATGGTGAGCAAGCCTTCCTGCTAGCATCCCACCCTATAAACACCTGGGCACACCATGGTTCCTTCAGTATGCTGCAAAGCACATGGACTTTCCATGAAATTGAGTTGCCCAATGACCAAGAGCTCTTCCTGCAATTTGAAGCCAAATCTAGACTCCTAGAGCTTGGAAGTTGTGCATAGGTTATGGGTTTGGGGCTTTTTAGAAAAAAGAAAAAAAATATCTATTTCTGTATCTATCTGTAACTATCTCTCTGTATCTATCTAGACTGATCTATCGCCCTCCCTCCTTTAGAAAAGTCCCTCATATCTAACAGGCTTTTCCACTCAGCGATCAGAATGTCGATCTTTGAGCTCCTGTGTTGATTGTAAACTCAGCAAAGCACATACTGATACATTTTTAAAAAGCTATATAACTTGTATCTGCTACACTGAGTCCAGAATCCCTCAAGAAATACATGGAGAGAGCAGAGGAAGAGGTTAGCATCACTTAGGCAGGAATGGTGGGGGGATACCATAGAATAATATAAAGACTTCTTAAGGATGAAGAAATTCAATAGTGTTACGGACCACACCTTGAAGGTGCTATAGGACAGAAATAGCCATGTTGCCTTTGCAGGATTGATTTACAGTTGAATACATAGAAGAACTACTGGGAGAACCAAATGGGAGCTGTGGGAGCTGCAGTGCAGAAGTACATGGGTTGCCATGGATGGACATGCATGTTCCTGGACAGCTATGGTGTCAGGCTGGGAGAATAGGTGAGGCTTGATACAGCCCATAGTCTGAAAGTGTGTCAAAGATGAGACCTTTTGCTCATTCTCTTTCCAGGAACAGCTGTGAGGTTTGGAGGACACAGCTACATCTGGTACCAGCACTCACACATTGGCTCCTGGCACATGCACTTTCGTCTGAAGACCCACCAGCTGCACTCTGTGGTGTTCTACGCTAATGGGACCGACCAGGCTACTTTGGAGGTGTGTACTGCAATGCACGGGGGGGTCTGTGTGGGTAAAACACCCTCACAATTTCAGGAAAGGGATTACAGAAAGAAGATGTGATGACATCTTGAGTCATCACATCTTTCTTAATTTACCTAAATGAATTGCTAATTGTACTCACACATGTGAGTACAATTAGCAGTTCATTTAGGTAAACTAAGACGTGGGGAGACCAAGGGAGAGCCAAGCACACTGTGACAACTGCTGTGACCACAAAATCACTTTTTTTCCATCTGGAAATGGTGCCTGGTGTGAAGGCAGCACACACCTGTGTCACCAACCTACATCATCTTCTCTCATTATAATTTTCTTCTCCCTCATATCACATTTCTCAGGGAAAAGTATTCACCAGGTGGAATTCTCCCCAGACCAGTCTGTTTCCACTATAGAATATGTCAAACTTTCCCCTGAACCTCAGGAGTGGTGTCAGACTCCCACTGACCACGACACAGCTCAGTCCAACAGAGAGATGGCAGCCGCATTGGGCAAGACAGTTGGGGTAACAGGGTAGAGATGAGGGGGACACAGGTGAGCTCTGACATTAGGAATGATATCACCAACCTTTGCCTGTATGAAAGTGAATGCCAGTCAGGTCGTACATCTGCTCAAACTGACCTCAAGTGAAAGGTCCTTCACAGTGATGGACAGAACAGACAGTACAAGGGTCTTAAATGCTGTATCTTGCCACCCCACCCTCACACCTCTTTTCAACCACTTTCTTGAGGTGGTTTCACTGCTCAAGACACCAGCTGAGCCAGGAACATTTCCATCTGGTCTCTCTCCAGCCTCTGGCTGTGCACTGGATCTATCCAGCATTCAAAGATCATCTCCCTCTTCCACTTGGACAACAAAAGGGAGGCAGCAGATAACTAAGGGCCTTTGTGCATTCCTCACTATTGCAGTTCAGACTAATTGGAGACCAAGATCATAGGACATACCAGAGATTTGTCCCTGAGACTAATAACACTGAGATCCACCCACTATGACCTACCCATGCAGACAGAGGACTGGCACAGCAGCCAACACCCAGAGACCTGCCCATAGCACATACTGCAACCTCTTGCTGCCACAGCCACCACTCCTTAAGAGCCAGAGCAGGGAAACATCATCCACATGTCCTGTACCCACCTCAGAGAGCGACTATAAGTTGCATCATAAAGGGCTGATAGGAAAAACTTCTCAAGAAGGGTCTCTAGCTTTCTGCTAAGTCTTTGGGACAGAGAGTCACCAAGTAGTTCAGCAGATGTCCAGCACTCCAGATGGTTCTCAGAAATGATGAGAAGGCTGGAAGCTTTACTGAGCCAGGCCTAACACAGAGTCAAGGGAGACATGGCTCATTATTGATGGAGCTCAATATGCCCATGATCACCTACACCCAGATGTTTCCAAAGCTTTTCAACAGAAAACACTCACAAAGCGTCCACCATAGTCTCCTGCAAATCATTTCTTTCATGACTCACTTTAAAACAGTATTTCAGGGATTGAACCTTTTCTAGACCATCTGGCCTGAAAAAAACTGAAGGAATCCATCATGATTTAAGGCTTAGTGGACTACAGTACTCTGGCTATGAACCAAAGCTTTCAAAGTATCATAACCAACAGTTTGCAGATTTGGTGAAGAGGATGAGTTCTCCCAAGGGAGAGAACATCATCACCCTTCCAATTACTAAACTCTCCTGATGTTCAGAAATAGGGTGCAGCAAGATGGCAAACCAGGCAAGCTGTGAAAGACTTGGCAGTCTGTCAGCTCTTGCTCCAGGGAATTGAGTTCTCAGGTGTCTCCCAGCCCCAGAAATTGATAAGCCCAATCTACAGACCCATCTGTAGTGAAATCATGTTCCTCCAGATAAAGCAACAAAGTTCTCTGGTGCTCTTGCCAATTGTGCAAAGGGATTTACACACATGTTGCCTTGAGGCCCTTCTGTGGGGTGTGCCAGCTGCATCTTGTTCTTCCTTCCTTCAGCAGTTGCTCTCTCCTCCCACTGGGATTGATTTATACCATGGACTTCTCTAAGAGTTAACTGTTGTCCTGCCCTTTTGGGCCCTGCAGAGTAGCCCTGTCATACTGTATTTATATTCCTCTAGAGCTCAGTGTATCACTCATAATTGCCCCCTCTTCTAGCTTCTTCCAAGCATCACCACTCCTCACTGTCTCTGATGCCCCATGGAGATCTCTTCCCTGGGATGAATTGCCTGATGTTTTGCAGCAGGGTCTGCAGGTTTCCTGTTCTACCACTTTTTTCCTCCTCCGGAGGCTCTGGGATTCTATGAGAGAGGTTTTATCAACAAAGCACTGGGGGAAAAAAAGGTGAAAGGGTTTTACTCCAAACTTCACCCTGAAACAGCACATCTAAACTTGATTTTAAAGATGGATATCGGGTCCCAAATTGGCTTTTCTGATGTTCCNCCCTGAAACAGCACATCTAAACTTTCATTTCTCCATATGATTTTAAAGATGGATATTGGGTCCCAAATCGGCTTTTCTGATGTTCAAGTTTAATGCAGAAGACACTGGTGTGGTTCACTTTTAGAAGCTAGATAATTTGTCTCCCTCCCTTCAGTAGAGGACTGGATTGCAACATCTACTGGCAGCTTTGGCCTGGCTGGTTAGGAGCTGGGTACAACAGCAATTCCTCTCTCTGACTCCCAACTCCTTGTCTCCTCTGGAGACAGCTACGAGTGCTCCTCCTCACTGAGGTCCTTTCAGCACCTTCACCCATGCCAAAAGGGGAACTGCTCCTACACCTTCCCCACTGCTAGTGAGAGAGTGAGAACAGAATGAAGCCCACATGGTGCAGAACAAGAGTCCATCTGCAACTGCAGATGGAGGTATGGATACTCTGAGGGCTCTGGTTAGGCTCAGGGTGCGGGGAGAAGAGGGGAGCAACTGCAGGAATACAACACATGGCTCTGCACCCTGTATGTGGGAAGATGAGCTTCTCTCCCTGCACACTGCTCAGGGAAGGACCACAGATGAAAGTGTGTGAGAAACAATGGTATTCTGCAAAATAAAGGAGCTTGCAGTCAAAGAGGCTTTAATCAGTCCATGCAAAGCCTCACAGGGGTGAAAGAGGCTGCACTTGCCAGAAAGTTGGGATTTACCTTGTGTTTAAGCAGGGAGAGAAGAGAGGGAAACAAGCAGCAATAGAAGTGTTGAAAAGCTCCTGTACCAGAGCTAACCATGACTTCTGGGTCATGTTTTTCAGATGGTTAATGGAGTTCCTCAGCTTGGGTACAGCTGCCGAGGAAGCTATGCTGGGAACCTCTCCTCTTCCCGTTTTGTGAGTGACGGGGAGTGGCACTCGGTCTTCCTGGAGGTGAAGAACACATCTGTCCGCTTGCTCATCGATGGACTGGGAAATGCCTCTCTCCAGCTGCCAGCGACCTGCAGCACCTCCCAGGGCAGGCGAGATCTGCTTTTTGGGGGCCTCCGGCAGTTGCTGCAGTCCCAGAGGGTCACACGGGGGTTCAGAGGCTGCCTGGATGTGGTGGCCATCAACGGCAGAGAAGTGGTTCTCCTGCCCGGGAAAGGGCAGTCAAAGGAAGTCATGGAGGAGGTGGGGATAAAGCAGTGTTGCTCCCCCACTGGTGCCTGCAGCAGCAACCCATGCCTCAACAACGGGATGTGCTCCGAAACTCACGGGGGAGGTACGTGAACATCCCGCAAAGAGCAGTAGGGGGAGGAAAGGTGCAGCCTCCTCATTCATCCCTAGGTGAGGGGCTACACAAGAAGAGAATTAGAAGTTCCCTGTCCTGAGGAACCTCAAGTTGAGCTCGCTCAGTGAGGCAGTAGCTGGGGGGATGAGATCATGGTCCTGGCTCTCACCAGCAGACCACGGCCAGGAGGACAGGAGGGTGTTTCTGAGGAGCATGCATGACCTAGAAGAGCACAGCTTTGCCAAAAATCCCAAATGCAAAGAGAAATTCCACCCAGCCCTCTGCATCCTCTTTGCTTAAGGAGCCATTAGCAAGGCTAGAACCAGACAAGATGGGATCATGGAGTGATGGTATCCGGGCAGAAACAGAACAAGATTTAGGTTATTCCCACTGCAGTCAGTGGCTCCCTGTGGCTATGGAAAGGGATATGGGGAAACCATAAACTCAAATCCAAGAGTCTCAAGCCCACATGGGGTTGATGAGCTCAACAGAGGTTTGGTACCAAACTTTGCCCAAGAGAGTCTCACCAGTGCCCCGTTCCTCCCATCACAGGGTCTCCCTGCAGCAAGCTGTATCACAGGAACAGGGCTAGTTTGCAGTGGTCTTGGGGAAAAACTGCTTCTGCAATGCCCACCCTTGTATCAGTGCCCTATATGTCCCAGCTTCCAGTGGGGCTGCTCCCCATAACACTCCATCTACTGAGACAGCACCTATGCACTGTCCCTTCCTTGGGGTAGTTGGGTGCCTTCTTGGCTGCCCTGTGGGGCAGGAGCTCCTCTCGTAGCTCTGCACCCTCTGGAGCTGTTGCCAAAACCCATGGAAGGATGGAGGAGGGAGCACAGCTCCTCCTGCCCTGCCTGCAGCCTCTGGGAACAAGATTCCCAGCCCTGCCGACTCAGAAGCTGCCTGGTTCAGCTGCTCATTGGACACAAGGTGCTCTTGTACCAAACAGCCTGGCTGGTGCTCGTGCTTCAGCCTTACCCCTGAGACCCTCTGCACAGAAACTCCTCTGGCTGGTCAGGAAGGGGCTTGAAACCCAAGAATGAATATATGGAAACTCATTTCTAGTCTAAGCAAAACCAGCCTGTGCTTGCTTTGCAATGAGGGTACAAGGAAAGGAAAAAAAATAGTCATTCCCTCATTAATAATTATCCTGTGCCCTTCCCATAGTTTCCTTCCAAGGTGATGGACTTCACACTCCCCTGCACATGGTCAGAGCTGGTGGGACACCGAACGCTGCTGTGGTCAGGGGTCGCTCAAGGGGTGCAGTTTGTGAGGTTATCCTGGGTGTTGGGCTTCCATGAGCACTGCAGGCTGGGTGCTGGAGACCATGGGCATGCAAAGGGCTTGATGCAAAGGGCTGCCCAGAGACATGAGGCGTGGGATTACACGCACATGCAAAGACACGTCTGTGCAAGTGAGCCCGCGTAAGCCACATGGCTGTGTGAGAACACATCTGTGGAAAGGGTCAAAGCCAGACCAGCCACCACACCAACCACAGGTGCAAACACATATGAACCAGAACACGTGTGTTTGGGCACACATAGCCCTGCAGGGAATGTCCAGCAGCTGCTGCACGAGTGGAAGCATATCCTTGGTGGACAATCGCTAACACGCATGTGGAAACGGGTCTGTGTTTGTTCACCCTGCTCTAAAGCAGGGATGTTTAGCTTGTGGGTTGAGTAGCAAAGACCTTTTGAGCATGCTGCAAGGAGGAAACTCAAAACTGCCTGCGTGGCACCACCAGCCAAGTGACCAGCAGGAGCTCAGCACAGCCAGGGACATCCCCACGCTTAGGGCTACACTAAAGAGCAGCCAAACACACACACAGCAGTAGCCCCCCTCCGAGTCCCTGCATATGCCAGGTTTCTCTCTGGCTGTGACCAGACACCTCCTGTAGGCAAGAGAAACTGAACATGTCGAGACAGGCACTTCATACCACAAGAACTCGCAGGACCAAAGGCTTCAGAAAACAACAGGTTATGGAGGATTGCACTTAGAGTCAGAAACTGTGAGTCAGCCAGCCAGGATCCCTTTCCTTTAAACTGAATTTGTCCCCCAGCTTCCCTATGCAGCAAAGCCATGACTTGAATACATCCCTGGTAGGGGAGGGTCTGTGTCAGGAGAAAACAGGCCTGCCTGGCTTGTTGCTTAAGTAGCTCTCTGGTACCATTGCATTGCCCCAGAGCAGCCAGTCATCCCCTAGCAACTCCTCCAGGTCCTGTCACAAACCCACCAGCCCTGTACAGACGGCTCATGTGCCCCTCAGCACCTCCAGCAGCAGCATGCACCTATGCTGAGGTAGCCAGATTGACCCCTCCCTGTGTGCCACCAGTACTGCTCCTCCCTGTGCTTGCTAGTTCCTCCACATGGATACAGTCTGTCTGTAGCCCTCTCTCACCCTCTCCAGGTTACGCCTGCATCTGCCCTGGGCTGTTTTCTGGCGAGCGCTGTGAGCTAGGGGACAGTCCCTGCGAGTCCAAGCCCTGCCTGCACGGGGGAACCTGCACCCTTTCTGCCACCGGCTACTCCTGCCACTGCCCTGACTGGTACCTGGGCGAAAGGTATGGTCTGGGGAGGCTTCAAGATGGGTCATCTCCCACGGTGGGCTGAAAACATGATCTCTACCAACAAGCACTGCACATTTCTGGAGCTCACCAGCTCCAGATGCTCTGGGACCAATTGCAAATTGCATGAGCATCGCAGCAGGGAAGCGTCTGAAGGCAGACCAGGGCATAAATAGCTCTGTCATCACATGCCCGTTGTCCCTTTGTGCAGGAAGGGGATTTTAAAACCAACTCTTCTCCTCAGAGGTGTTTTGAAGGCCTGCAGATGATACTCATGGTGCAGGTTCAAAACCTCTCCTTGGGAGGGGAGAGTCTTTCCTCGCACGCTGCTCATTCCTGTGGTGTGAGCTGAAAGTGGCTGTGATGGGGGCACTCTGGCCACAGGGTGCAGGAGGATGTCCTGGGGCTGGGGCAGGCTGGTTGTGAGCTGCCCTCTCCTTGAGTAGCTGGGACACCCACCCTGGGTGCTAAAGGGACTGTTTCTTCCCAGGACCAGCTCTACATGGCTCACCCAAGGGGAATTCCTGTCCTGGATGACAACAACAATTTGACTGATTCAAAGCTCAGCTCAGCATGGCGAGCTGTGCTGAAAAGCAGGGGCAGGATTGCATTTCCCCCTCCATTTCCCAACACCATCAAGCCCAGTTCATCCTTCTGCCACAGTCATTTAGTCAGGATGAACACTGGTCTCCTGAATCAGCACAGGGGCAGAAGTTATTAGTGTAGTTCCTGGAATAGGAGTATGTAGCTCAGCATTAGGTGGCAGTGTAATATTTGAAATCACCAGCCATCCAGCCAGAGCC
Organism: Heliornis fulica; assembly: GCA_013399135.1. Taxonomy (NCBI): domain Eukaryota; kingdom Metazoa; phylum Chordata; class Aves; order Gruiformes; family Heliornithidae; genus Heliornis; species Heliornis fulica. Next base: position 107,013 of record VXBZ01012877.1, on the reverse strand, counting down.
TGTTGCACACTCACACATCCTAAAACACTGAGGAGGGGTCAAGAGGAGCCCATACTGTAGAGTTTGGTAACAAGAAAAAAATAAAGGAAATAAAGTCAACAAATCACTGTATATTCCCTCTAGCACAGGGAGATCATTAATGCTGGAAGGTTCCTTGTGCTTTTGGGGAATATTTAGGTTGTGTGGGATCAAGTCAGATGGAGAATAAGAAACTCAGTCTCAGTTATGCAGATTTCCAGAAAATGCCAAACAACCCTCTTCAACAAGGATGACCACTCACCCCTTCCCAGGTGAGATGTTCCCCAAACATTTGCTGCAACCTGCAGATATCCACAGGTCCTCCTGGGGCTCTGCAGAGCCTGAAGGGCATATGAGGCTTCATTACAGGTTAACATATCAGAGTGACCCCGAGCTCCTGAATTGAACAGGATGGGAGCACCTCTCAAAGCAGTCTTAGCCCTAGAAACTCCAGATGTTCCTCTGAGGCAGGAAACTCCCCATTTTAATTTGTTGCACATGACAAAAATAGGACCACCCTGTAAAACAGTCTCCTGAGAAGCATCATTTTATACTCAAGTATCACAGAGACACCAGCCAGGAGAGCACAAATCCAGCAAGGAACAGAGAGCAGATCAGAAGGTAGCATCCTTGGCTGGTGTGACTCAGAATCCTGAACAGGAGGACACTGGTTTAACTGCATCCCAGGCTGATGCTGGCTGTCTCCATCCTCTGCTCCCCACAGGTGCGAGAAGCTGGCTGAGGAGTGCCAAGATAACCCATGCCGGAACGCCGGGCGCTGTGTGAGCAACCAGGGCTCCGTCCACTGCATCTGCCCATCGGATTACCAGGGGGACTACTGCACCCAGCCCATCATCACCCCTGCCATCGTGCCCACGCAGTGGGCAGTGGGCCCAGAGGAGATCGCGGAGATCGCGGCCGGTGTGCTGGGAGTGGCCATCCTGGCCGTGGCCTTTGTGGTCATCCGCAAGCGCTACCGCCAGCGGGCCAAGGCACACAAGCCTGTGGCTCGGGAGGACCCCGACCTGCTCTCCAAGAGTGAGTTCTCCAAGAGTGTGGGTGTGGGCACCCAGGCTGTGCCACCCATTGAACTCAACATCCTCAGTGATGCGGCACACAACAACCTGGACCGGGCCACGCCGGAGCAGCGCAAACCCACCAGCACCCCGGAGTTCGTCACTTTCAACTCAGCCAATGCCCCAAAGCACCGGGGCACCATCGTGTGCAGCGTGGCACCCAACCTGCCCCCTGCTGCACCACCTTCCAACTCCGACAACGAGTCCTTCATCAAGTGCACTTGGGCCAGGGAGGAGATGGGTCAGTAGTCACAGCTTTTTATAGCTTTTACACATCCCTCGGCTCCTGGGAAGTGGGACCAAAAGGTTTGCAAACTTGAGGGACCAACTGCATTGGCTAAAGCCAAGCAAACCACAAATGCCACCCAAGCCCTGCTATAGGTCCTTGATTGGCTCTTTCTTCCTTGCTCACCAGTACACCCCAGTTTTCAGCTTTAACCTGCTCATCTTGAGTGCAGTTGGCAGGGAAAGCACTAACTCATTGCCTGGGTTCCCACACACCCTGGGTCAAAAGATGTTATATAAAAGAATAACAAAGCTAGAGGGGGGTGGAAATTAAGAACCTAAAAGCCAGCATGAGCTTACATGGAGGCATCAATGCTCCCAGGCAGAGGGATCTCTCCCTCAGGCTGTGTGGTTCTGGACAGGAAGGTTACTGAGTTCCTCACCAAAGTGCACTGTTAAGAGAGAGCTCACAAGAGTAGCTACAGCAGATCACTTGCTCTGCCCTCATCCCTTCACCACTTCTTGCATCTGGATGGTGTGATGAAGTGTGTCCTTTGGGTGCCAGAGCAGGGGATGTGCCAGCAGGAGCACTGTCCCAGCACAGCCAAGGGTGCCCTCAGGTCCCCTCAACTCCCCTGATCTCAGGTCTGCCAGGTCTCCTGCAGGCTCAGGGGCTACAGGAGGAAATATTGGGAGGGCAAGAGGGGGGGAAACACCAGCTTGAGCTGCAGCTAACACAACTCTCTTCTATTCCAGTCTACCCAGCAGAAACAACCTACTGGCCTCCCCGGTACCTGTCATCAGATGTCCAGGAATACTCCCACTACGAGATCATTCAAGGGCCCCCTGCTTCCTCCTCCCACCCTCCTCTCCCTCTGCCCCCCCCTCCACCAGCCGACGCAGAACCGGTCGCTCTTTACGGGGGCTTTCCTTTCCCTCTGGACCAGAGCAACAAGCGTGCCCCCATCCCACCCCGCTACAGCAACCAGAACCTGGAGGACTTCCTGCCCCTCAACCCCGTGGACACAGGAGCCTCCCAGTGCCAGAACGAATACACAGCCATCAGCTACTACCCAGCCCAACTGGTGCAGGGCGAGGGCCTCCCGTACCAGCCCGACCCCGGCTACAAGCGGGTGAGCATGCGCCTGAGCGTGGCCCAGCCCTCCTATGCAGACTGTGAGGTGGGCCACCAGCCCAGCATCCGTGCCCAGCCCCTTCCACCCCCCAACTACGAGGGCTCTGACATGGTGGAGAGTGACTATGGGAGCTGTGAGGAGGTGATGTTTTAGTGGAGGGCTCATCCTCAAGAAGAGAAGCTGACCTCCATGCAGAACAGTGTGCAGGGGGCTGGTGCATGGAGGCTTCTCTGTGTGTGTGTGTCCCAGCTTGTGGCATCTCCCCCTGAGCAGCCAGGGTATAATTTGGCTGGAACTTTCCCCCCTTCATTGGCCTCTATGGTGCTCCTGCTGCAAACAGGGGGGAAACGCTCCAGCCACTGCCAGGACACAGAGGATTCTCCTGGGATGCCAATGACTAACCTGCCTCCTTGCCAAGGGGATGCTCTCCAACACCACATGGGACCACAGCATGCCACATCCTCCCACCCCAGGCTCCCTGGCCACAGGGATGATGATGAGGAGGAGGAGGAAGGCAAGCACTGCAGGCATGGCAGCGGTCGTGGTGGAGAAGGTGCAAAAGGACTATGGATGCACAGCCTGGGAGTGCCCCAGGTGGGACAGCAGAGGCTCACTGCTCCCAGCTCTGGCCCCAAGGGCTTGCATCAAGCCAACAGTTTGCCCAGCAGAATGGATCAGCAGGGCCAAACCCTCTTCCATGTCTGCTCCCCGATGCAGGGAGACAGATGAGGGAATGCAGCTGCTTCCATCAGCACATCCCTCACTTGGCCAACAGAATTCCAAGGAAAAAAAAAAAAAGTTAAGAGTTCATTTCTGTAGAAAAACCAAGCAACAAGCTCCATCACACCAGGAACCACCCACAGACTCAAACCCAGCGCAGCTGGCAGCAAAGCAAGACCCCTGCCAGCTCGGGCTGTCCTCCGGGCAGTAAGAGAGACCCTGCCCCAGGGACACGGGCAGAGACACGTCCCTGTGGCTGCACACAGCGGTAGGTGGTGCTGGCACCCAGCCAGGGCTCCACGGTGTGTCCCAGGTCGTCTGGTCAGCGCTGTGTGACACGTCCCAGCCGGGGGAGGCACCGAGGGTGGGTTTGCCTGTCCCAACGTGCCGTTCCGTCGTGAGAGACTTTCTTTGGTTCGTTGTCTGATGTAATGTTTTTGTTGTTGATTTTTGGAAAGTATTAAAAGAGTTTGGATTTTTTTATTATTATTTTTTTACTATTATGATTTTATTTGATAACTGGAGATTCCCTTGTAAATAGGACATCCCTGCTTAGCCCCAGCCAAGGGCAGTCCAAGGAATGAGAGCTTGTTTTGTTCTCCAGCCTCTTGAGCCTCCGGAGAAGTTCCAAGACAGCAAGTTCAATGCATCCTTAGGGACCCCATACTGGTCCAAGGAAGGATGCAGACTCACAGCATCCTGCCTTGCTCTAAGACACAAGCTTCCCATACCTATCAGCTCAGGAGAAGAGGTAGAAACCAACAACAACCTGCAGAGAGGTCCCCAAAACACCCAGCACAGGCTCTGTGAGACAGAGCAGCCATCCCAGCACCTGGAGCTGCCTGAGCATGCCCTTGGCAACGGGGCCACTTGCCACTCCTCCAGCAGGCACCCCCCAGCCCCCCAAAGTGCTGCCTGGTTCACCCTCAAAGCTCTCACACCCTTTGACAACTCAGACATCAACGAGGCACATAGAAAATACAGGAGAGAGCTTGGGAGAGATAGGAGAGCAGAAAAAGGGTTTTTTTGTAATCTCAAGAGCTGCTTCAGGCTGGGGAAGGTTGGAGAAGAGACCCCCCCCTCCTCAAGGTCCCCACTAGCCCCAGTTACCCCACAAGCCTAAATAAAACACTTCACAGAATGAGCACAGCAACATCTCTGCCAGGAACGGGGCTGCCTCTGGCTGGGGCAGAAGGAAAACCCACCAGTACAGCACAGATCTGACACACACCACCACAAATCCTGCCACCAGCTCCACACCCCAACCCAGAGCCTCACCCCACTCCCCCAAAACACCCCAAGAATACCACAATATCCTACCTGCTGGCTCCAAGAGGGGGCCCATCACTCAGAGGCTGAGAAGGAGACAAAACAACCTCCCACCCTGCCTGAACTACCAGCCACAACATGAGAATCACCTGGCAGGACCAAACTACCCTGCCCAACCCCTCACCCACCTCAGCTGGGCTCAATCCCAAATTAAAGCCAGGGAAGGACCACTCAGTTACACTTGGGCACGTCTCCAGCTCAGCTTTCGAGCTTTGCAGCTCCCTGTAGCTATTTTAATAGGATTCTTAATGCAGCCACATTCCCAGAGCAGGCTTATCCCCCTGTGTGCTTATAGGACATTATGAAGACTAAATTGCCAGCCCCAGACTTGCTGGGGGAAGCAGCATTTTCATATGGTGACAAGGAAACATGGGGTTCACCTGCTCCATCCCTGCTTCCTGCTTGTAAACTCCAGTTTCACCCCGGTGGTCTCAGCAAAGAGGGATGGCACGAGCGTGGCACTGCTGGCACAGGCTCTGCCAGACTGTCACCCTGCCAGCTTCCCACCCTTGCTCTGGGAGTGACAAAGCTCCTCAGCAGCACACGTGGCTTTTCCCCATGAGGAAACCCAAATTATCCTTCCCAGCATCGGAAGCGGTGCAAGTAACTGGTGGTACTTCCCTGGGGCTGCCTTGGGGCAGGGGAGGGCAACAAGAAGATACTTTGGCAAACAACACCTGGGCAGCCTCAGCACAGCCACCTCCCAGCATTGGTGCAGCCCTCATCTCTTGGAAGAAAGGATGGTCTTGATCAGAGTGACCTTCTGTGGTCAGAAATACCCCAAGCATGAGGAGCTGCCTGTGCCAGCTGCTCCTCCCACCCTGGGGTTTGAGCAGCCTCGTACCCCCTCCAGCAGCCACCCTCTCCCTCAGCCTGCATGCTTGAAGGAGACTTTTCTGCCACACTTTCAGGAGATCAGACTGGTCTGGCTTGGAAGGGACTCCAAATATCATGGAGTTCCAACCCCCCGACACAGGCAGGGCCACCAACCTCCAGGCCTGCAGCTAGACCAGGTTGCCCAGGGCACCATCCAACCTGGCCTTGAACACCTCCAGGGTTGGGGCATCCCCCACCTCCCTGGGCAGCCTGTTCCAGCACCTCACCACTCTCTCCACGAGGAACTTCCCCGATATCTAACCTATACCTTCCCTCCTCCAGCTTCAAACCATTCCCCTTGTCCCCAACACTTTGGGCATAAACCAGGCTGCTGGGTCCCAGAACACTGTGTTGGTGGGGCAGAGAGGACAGCACGTAACAGCTCTGCCCACAACCTGCTCACACAACTGCAGCCAGGAGAAAACTTCAGTTTTCAGAGCAGCAAAGCTGAAATGCTTTTATTTGAAACCTGCTGAAGATGGGGAGGGCAAAGCACAGGGTCTGGCCCTGCTTGCTGGGCTCCAGGTCTCCTGGTGTCCCATGGAGAGGGCTGGTCCCAAGCCTTCCTATCACAGACTCCCAGACTGGTTTGGAATGGAAGGGACCTCCAAGCCTGTCCCATTCCAAGCCCTGTGCCATGGTCAGGGACACCCTCTGCTACACCAGGTTGGATGGAAAAATAAAAGAAAGGCAGAAGAAGAGGAGGGGAAAAAAACCCAAACCAACCTAACAAAAAATGCCCAACCAGAGTGCCAAGTCCCAAAGGCTGCAGCATATCCATGGGCATTAATGCCATATCAACCCCCCCAAGAGCCTTTCCACATAAAAAATAGATCGATTTATTGATTAAAGTAAGATTCATGATTCATGTGCAGGACACCAGCTCTTCCAGTGGGCAGCTACACATGCTGTACGCTGACAAAACCCATAGGCACGAGACATATACATTAATCATTCCTGTATTTACACTGTTTCCATGGTTACAGAGCAGCGTACGACAGATGAGTGTCAAGTTTGTGTCCATCAGGTCCTGTGTGAGGTCCTGGCTCCACAGAGCCACCCACGCTGTGTGTCCCACCGCAGGTCTGGCCCCATGTCCCCACACCCCCTGCTCCCCCCGATACAGAACTGCAAATAAAAAGCATAATGCTGTGGTGACATCCCCAGCTCCTCAGACACAAGGTCTTCACCACTGATTGCTATGTGAGTTTGGATGCTAGGAGCCCCACCACCAAACCCACCCATGCCCAGTTCCAGGCTGGGGAAGCGCCCTGGGGGTGCCCCCTGAAATGTGGCTGGGTAGTGACAGAGCTGAGGGCAAGCATCAGATGTCCCCTGCTCCTTCCAGCATGCCCTGGTCTGCCAAGGGTGACACATCTGCACTCAAAGTCAAGCCCTGAGGGCCAGCCCTGAGCACACAGTGATGGACATGAATATTGCACTTTTCCCATCTGCAGAGCTGAGGTTCTGCTCTCTCACCCCACCTCAGTATCCCCCAGGTGGAGGATTTAACTTCAAGCATCCCGGCTCCTAACCAAGTCATGCCAGAGCATGCCAAAACCTTCACCAGGGGATGAGGTGAGCCCCCAGAGATGCAGTGAGCAGGCAAGGGGCTGTGACACAGCAGCCATGTGGCACAGACCCACAGCAGGCTGTGGCATGGGGCACCCAAAGCAAAGGGTGCAAGACACAAACACCACACACTGACACAGGACACAGGGACACCGCTCTGCTCAGCCTGCTCCTCACAGAAGAGGGTCACACACCAAAACTAACCCCAAGCCTCACTCATCCTCCAGCAAAGATGGGAGGTCAGCTCAGCCCACTGGCATGATACTGGCACTCCTTTCCCACCCCTGCCAGCAGCCCCTGGTCACCCACGGGGACATCTGGCTGCGTTGGGACGTGGAGATAACAGCTCTCCAAAGAAAACCAGCGCTTGGGAGATGCTGAGGGAGGAGTTTGGCCCAGACAGGGGCTTGCAGAGGGGTGGCTTTCACACCACGAGGAAAAGACATCCTGTGGAGGATGCCCTTGCTCTCTTGGTTAAAATAAAATCTACAAAAAAACCTGCAGGAAGCCAAGGAAACCCTCGAGGGAGGAAGCGGAGCTCACCGAGGAGAGAAGCGGCAGCAGGTCCCTGCCAGGCATGCACCAGCCACAACGGGGGAAGCAACAGCAGCACGGGGAGAAGCACCAAAGAGCTGCCTCTTACCAGGGGATGTGGGGCTGAGGATGCCATCAGGGAAGGAGGAAGGACAAAGAGAGTTTAAAAAAAAACAAAAAGAAAAGTGTTTTTGGGTATGATGTGACATTCAGTAACGGCCTGCAGATGCAGCGTGCCGGGGCCAGCTCGGGCACTGTAAACAAGGAGATGTGTGTCTGCAGCGTGTGGGCAGCATGTGGTGACCCCAGGGACACTCCACTGCACACAGGGAGAGTGTCCCAGCCTGAGGCATCCAGCTCAGACCCATTTGCTCTCCACACGCCTCAGCTCCTAATCATAGAATCACAGGATGCTTTGGGACCTCAAAGATCATCTAGTTCCAACCCCCCTGCCATGGGCAGGGACATCTTCACTAGCTCAGGTTGCCCAAAGCCCCATCCAACCTGGCCTTGAACCCTGCCAGGGATCCAAAGGCTTCCACAACCTCTCTGGGCAACCTGTGCCAGCACCTCACCACCCTCATACTTCTGAAAGCCACACATTAGGTGTGGGCTAGACAGGGGTAGAAAACACCCGTGTCACTACCAAAACCATGAGCTGGGGTTCAGCAAACCCCCCCAGGGGAGGGAGGTGCTGTGCTCAGCACCCAGCTCCAGACCCCACTCAGCTCCCCCAAGGCAGTGGGACACAGGGCCAGAGCATGGCAGGAGCCAATGCCCACGATCCCACGCAGTGGAGCTGGGAGCACTGGGATGCTCCACACCTTGGGGTGAGGAGGCAGCTCCATGTTCTCCAACCTGAGCTGAGGTTTCTCTGTTTCTGTAAAAATAAAGTGCTGATGGGGATGGGGGAGTGGAGGAACCAAACTGGCACGAAAAAAGAGCAAACCCTGTTCCCAGCCCTGACTGAAGGGACAGGGAAAATACAGAAAAAATGGGATTTAAAGAAATAAAATAAAATCAACATTTACATCCCCAGGATTCCTTACCTCTCTGAGTGTCTATTTACAGAGGGGTCTGGGGGAGCAGTTTTGCTGTATCACCTGCCCCAAAAGCCCCTGAGGAAGAAGGCACTGCCCCAGCCCTGGGCTGGATCCCACCTCCCCAGCCAGATCCCAGCCAGGACCTTGCTGCATCCCGAGATGGGTGGCCATGACGTGGGGACAGCCCCATCCTCTCACAGACCAACCCCACTGTCTTTGCCAAGAGGAGAGGAGAGACAGTCCCCAGGGTACCAGCAGTGCCCAGTGCCCCCAGCACAGCATCTGGGAGGAGCCTGGGGGCACAGGGACCATCACTGCACCATGATACTGGTGGTGTTCACGATGGTGGCGGCGGGTGCAGCCAACTCCACCAGCGCCTCGTACGTCCCCACCACGAAGCCCACGAAGCCAAAGAGGCTGATGACGATGTCCTTGGCGATGACAAGGGGGTGCAGGCCTTCTGTGTAGTAGGTGGCAATCTCCAGCAGCGGGGGGAAGATGAGAGCCAGGGCGCTGCTGCTGACGGAGCCCACCAGCGAGATGACGATGTCCAGGCGTGGGATGAGGATGGCCAACACGCCTGGAGGAAGGAGAGGACATGATGTTAGTGCTGCTGGCTCCTGGAGAGCAGGATCCCTCCTTTCCCGAGCCAAATCCCCTGGCAGAGATGCCACCTGCTTGAATTGTAGCTCTGAGCCTTTCCCTGGCACAAGAGCTTGAAAGAGGTGGCCATATGTTTGCCAGCAACTTCTCCTCACTGCACTAACAGTGGACATCCTCACAGCTCAAGCCCTGAGCAGGACCAGTGCCCCAGCAAACACATGCTGCTGGGAGAAGAGTGTCTGCCCACACCCCCACAGGAGCCAACACTCCTGCTGCCACACCTGGGGAGCCATAAAGCCTCAAAAACCCCATAAAAGCAAGGGGAAAAAGGCATCTCCCCCCACCACCCTGAATATATCTGTGTGGTTTGCCTGCCTTTAGAGCTGTGCCAGCAGCAAAGTGCCTGTGGCACTGATGGGGGGAGAGGGGGAGCATGTGTGAGGTTAAAACTGCAGCCAAGGAAAGCCCCCTCCCCCAGGTGACTTCTGACAGCTCACACAGGGTGGCTGCAAGCTCTGGCACATTCCTGCCCCCACTCCTCCTGCTGGGGACTGGGGGAGGATGGAGGGGTGCTGCCTTCTCCTCCCGACCAGCCCCCAGCTCCCACTGTCTCTGGGCTCCTCTTGGGGCACAGCAGTGTTGGTGTTTGAGAGGAGATTTTAAACTGAAGGACCATCAAGGTCCCGTTCTGCAGCCAAGAGCAGTTCCCCTCGGCACACGGAGCAAGCTCCCCGTCCCCAGCAGTGTCACTGCTGCTTTGTGGTCCAGCACAGCCTGAAGAACTGGCAACCAGAGCTTTAGAGGACACAAGAGCATCCTCTGCAAGCAACACAGACTTCAGAGCTTAATCAAAGTGACCAATAGAAAATAAATTAGTTTCTTGCTTTGAAAGCTCTGGTTAGAAGTAGGAGGAACACCCAGAACCATGAGAGCTACAGCCTTGGGACAGGGAAAATACAGTGGAGCTACTTGCTGGAGGAATTTGTTCACTCCCAGCAACCAGCTACATGCAGGAAGGGCTGTTGGAGCCACCCTGAGCCAAAGATCACCCTCAGGACTGCAGGAGATGGAAGGCTTGGGAGACTCCAGTGAGCAAAGACACAAACAGGAGGTGATCCTGTGCACTGCCACCACCCCAGCCCTGCTGCGATCTGGCAAAGCCTAGAGATGGACCAACCCTCCCATGGGGAACGGCAGCAACGGTCCCCACGGAGCTGGTGTGGAGGAAGCTTGTCCCAGTGCTCAGCCCCACACAGAGCCAAAGGAATGCTCTGCCAGGTCTCTGCTGCAAGGGAAGCAGAGCAGCCACTGCCAACAGCATCCCCAGCCCACCCCACACAGCTCTCTGGGCTTAAAGCAAACATCACACCACCCCCCACCTTCAACCAAGCAGAGCTGAAGGCAACCACGGTCCTCAGCCTCCAGAGGACATGTAGTGTTTCCTCTGGTGTTAGTTCAAAGGGGGTTTCAGTGTGCTGCTTTTGAAGTCTAAGCTTAAAAGACACCCATGCACCAAATTACATCCTCTCTTCTGAAGACAAAGATGGGATCTTGTTCTTCACCCCACAATCACCTGATGAATATTCATGCAGCCCACCCAATTGCTTTTATCCTTACTAACAGCCACAGGATCTCTGATAGGAAGGGTAAGGGGAGGAGGTACAAACAGCATCCTTCCACCAACACCTCTGCTGGCTCCCTACCCCCAAACCAAGGGCTACATCCACTGCTGGCACCTAAAGCCATCTCACCACACCGAGGCTTCGCTCCCCTGGCCAGGCACAGCCCAGCACCCTCTGGGAGAGGCTCCCATCGCACAGGCAGGCTCTGAGCCTGACCACAGCACCAGAGTGACCAAAGCACATGGTACAGCATGGCAGCACTCCATCCCTGCACTGTCCATCCAGCTGTGGGCAGAGGCAGAACTTGTTTCAGGAACTCAGGCACAGAGATGGGGCTTTGCCCACCTCCATTAATGCAGCCCACTATTAGCCACAGCCCAGAAAGCAGCAGCACCCTGCACTCAGCCAGCTCCACCACTCTCAAGTTACCACCATGCTCCTCAAGCCCAAAACAAATCCAGCTGGGACAGAGGGCCAGGCCCATGATGCTCAAGCCTGGTGCATCAGCAGCATCAAGCTGTGAAGAAAAGCTCTTTTTCAGCAGGTGACGCTGGGGAACTCAGCCAAGCGTCTCAGTTGTGCTAACAGCAAGGGTCTTTAGTCTTCAGGAACCAAAACCAGCCAAAATCAGATGTTTCTGCACCTGATTTGTCCCACATCCTTGTAAGGGAACAATGATGAGCTTTTTCTACTCACAGGTCACGCTGACCAGGGCCACCCTGAGGAGCAGGTTGACCAGCCAGCCCCAGCGCTCCGACACCCGGGCGACGAGGGGAGGGATGACGATCTCTGCGGGCACGTAGAACTGCACGGCGTACGTGAAGAAAATCCCGAAGGAGAAGAGCAGCTTGACAGCTTGGTACAACCTGCAGAACAGAGGATGACACAGTGAGATGGGAGAACCTGCAGCAGCAATGGCAGAAGGGGCACACTCTGCCAAGAAGGACTTCTGTGTCCCAACAGAACAAGCCTCTCTAGGAGGTATCTGGTTACATCACGTACCATCCTACCCGTTCCCCAACTCAAGACACGCTGACCAAGCCAGGAACATGGGTCCTGGCCATACCACCTGGTAAATGGGAAGTAGATCCAAGCTGAGGAAGGTATCTGGCTCCACCTGCCTTCCTGTAGCCCTTCACCTTCTGTGGGCCCAAGGCAGTGTCCCTCTGTACGTCAGCACTCAGCATCCAGCTGCTACACCCGTCTCAGACCACAGAAGTCCAAGTATGTACATGCAAGACAACTCTGAACACCAGTAGCAGAGTGTGGAGTCAAACACTTCCCACAACAGCAGAAGGGAAAGTTAGTGTCACCTAAGCAAATGGGATGTTATCCAAGGACCAGATGAGATGTACTCAAGGGTGTCCAACATCAGCCTGAAGCCACTTTATCACCTTTAAAAGGTGATGATCAGGGAGAGGTCCCACTGCCCCGAGAAGAATCACATCCTCCTTCAAGGATGAGGGAAGCTACAGGCTAATTAGCCTCACCTTGATCCCCAGAAAAGTACGAGCTACATTGTCCTGGCATCCATTTCCAGGAACATATTGGTCAGGGTAAGAGCCAGCGGGGACTTGCCAAGAGTCACTGGAATATCCTCACCGGTGACCTGGGTGAGCCCACTCACAGCGAGTTCACAACAGACTGAATGGGAGAGAACAACCAACATGCCCTGGAGCAGGACCTAAACAATGCAGAGGCACAGACAATGCAAACACAACCACCCACACATGGGAAGGGCTGGGGCCCAGCTTTGCATCTGGACAGAACAGGACCTGAAGGTTTCGGTGGGCAGCAAATTGAACATGAGCCAGCAGCAGGACCTTGATGTGACTAAGGTCAATCACACACTGGGCTGAGTTACCAACAGCACAACCATTGGGTCAAGGGTAGGGATCACAGAATATTAGGAGCTGGAAGAGACCCCGAAAGATCATCCAGTCCAACCCCCCTGCCCAAGCAGGATCATCTAGACTAGATCAAACAGGAACGTGCCCAGATTGGTCCTGAATGTCTCCAGAGAAGGATTCTCCACAACCTCTCTGATCACTCCACTATTTGGGGTTTGTGAAGCTGCACCCTGAGCATTGTGTCCAATTTGAGGCTCCCAGGACAAGACAGACATAGAACTACCAGAACAAGTTGAGTGGAGGCTACTAAGACAGCTGCAGCTGGAGCACATGACATACAAGGAGACACTGCAAGACCTGGGCTTGTTCAGCATGAAGGGAAGGTTAAGGGGGATGTGATTACTCTCTTCAGCTACCTAACAGCAGGGCATGGAGATGATTGAGATGGGCTCCTCTTGGAGCTACATGGCAGAAGAACCAAGGACAACAGGACAGAGCTGAGTTTCAAAAGGGTAGTAACACACCAGAACAAGGGTCTGGAGAGGTGGGAAACCTCCCTCCTTACTGATACTCAAAATTTAACCTGGCCCTGCTTTGAGCAGACGGGCAGACAAAATAATCTCACACCACAGTCTCCAAGGTAAACCACCCTGTGATTCCACAGGTGAAGTAAAGACAAAGCTATCAGAGAGTCCAGAGTGTGCCCACTCACTCACACATGACTTCAGCACATGGCAGCCTGGAGCCACCCTCCCCATGGCCTCCATATCTTATCATTTTACTTTCAGTTCAGCGACGCTGTAAAGCCATAAAGTGCCCCACGATTAAGAGATGTTACTAAAAAAAGTACAGAATAAGGTTGGGGACCAATCCTGCACAGGTCAGGAACTAAGGCAACAAGCTCAAAGGGCAATTTAATATCAAGAAGAAAAGATCTCACGCGCTAGACTTGACCCACAGAAGATATGAGTCCAATGCCCTGGAGATGCATTGCTCTGCCAACCAGAGGAACCACCTGCTTCATCTGGAGAGCCATGCTGGGCCATGCCAACAAGCTGCAAGAAGTGACACACCCTCCTTTGACCATAAGCTTGGTCATTACCTACCTCCAACCAGACACATGCAACCAAATGTCTTCCTCCTCACTGCAGCATTTCTTCACCCTTCAGATGGGGGGTGAAGCAACCTTTCTGAGGACGAAAGGAGGGATTTCGGCACAGCCATGTGGTATTTCAGAGGCCATAGTTAGACCTGAGCACTGGAAACCAACATGCTTCTCATTTGAGGAAGCTGTGGTTATAGTGAAATGAAGCTGGAAAAGTCCTTAGTCATCCTCTAACTCAACAATTCCCAACACATTCATCGAATCGGTTCTAGAGACCACTGGGCGATGACTACAGCCGAGGAAGACGCAGCATCCCCACCACAATTCTTGCCATGTCTCCCAAACCCCATGACTTCTCACCCACAGCCCTTATAACCAACTTCTGCAGCTCAACACCTCTTACTGTTGGGAAGGAAACCTGCAGACAAAGCAGGATGGGCAGAACACTCATTTCAAGAGCAGATCTTCACCCATCACCTACAGATGAATGCAGAGTGGGCAAGGCTTTAGCCCGAATATCTCAGCACTTACTTCAGATAACCCATCTCCAAGTCCAGTATTTACAACTTCCACTGAATGTTCTGCCAAGAAGAAGCATGAAAACCTCAAAGCACTTCACGTTCTGAGTCATGTCACCCACAGCACACCTCTCCCACAGGAGGCCAGCAGGAGCCCTGCCACATGCCCAGGCTTCCAGAGGGCTATTTCTCTTCTCCTTGCCTGAAAACCCCTACATTTTCCCCTACCCCCCTCAGAACAGAACCTTGACAGAAAGCATGGATCCTCCTAGAAACTTCTATTTGAAATAGGATTTCCCCACAGCCCAGTGAGTCACAGCAATCCCACTGCCTTCTTCTAGGGGGACATTTTCCTTGAGAGCAAATGAAGCTGAGATTTCCCCCAGAAGTGCCCAGGGGGGCTGTAACAACCAGCATTACAGGTCAGCACATGTGGTTACAGGCTGTGGTGTGACCTGATGCCCTGCAGAGCCAAGACCTGGATGTGATCTGCTTCCCAGCTTCAGGAATAGCAGCATTTCGTCCCCTCCACACCCCACTCCAGCTTGCTGAGCAGATGGGATTCATCCTTCCTGCGCTCCACGCAGAGGGATTCAGACCTCAGTACAACCCAGCACATGGGTATTCCCACCAGCCCCATCCCTCCTGGCTGAAAGCAAGGACCTGGCAGGGCTTCCAGCCTCTGCAGGGGGACAAGGCAAGGTTCCTGGCAGGAGCAGGACCTTCTGCCACACCAACATCCAGCAGTTCAGTCACTACTACAGATGCAGCATGAAAGACAGTCCGTGCACTCGAATCGAAGGAAACCCAGGCAGCAGTAACTACAGCAAGCCCAGGCTCCAGCCTGAGCTGCACAGCTCCACAAGGTCAGCATGTGGAAGCCCATGAGGGACTCAGAATTTGAGCCTTGCCCAAAACCATTTCAACAGTGGGGAAGAGGCAGACAGACATGCTGAAGTGTTGGGCAGATGCTAAGAGCAGAAAGCAGGGGTTGGGGAGGGGACAGGCACCCTCAGATCCATTTCTCACTCTGGTATCTTGCAAGGTTTTAAGCCAGCAGAGACATCAAAGAGGAACTGCTGAACTCCAATGTGCTGCTAGGCAAACCTGGAGAAACCATGGTGCCACAGGATGGCTTTCCAAGAAGCCTGGTGGCATCAAGGTCAGCCCTCAGCCCCAGCCCTGCACTGAGACAAGGGAGATCCTGCCATGCAATAGGTATCTCTGTGGAGCTCAGAGCAGAGCTTCTCTCCAGCCCCTCTTCACCTGCCAGCTCCAAGTCCTGCCACACAGACACCCCATAAAAAGCAGAGAGTATCTTTATTTTCAGGACTTCCTCAATCCCAAGTGCAGCAAGCTGGAAAAGGCATTTGTTTTCTACATTTGCTCCACACTTCATGTCCCAAAGGTACATGGACAAATATGGAACCACTCCCCACCCCCAGGAAAGACCAGCAGCTCTAAGAGCCACCAACCCCAGCAAGAGGACAGTGAACCCCTCTGGGTAAGCAGGTACAGGGTCGGGCCATGTGTATTTCCACAGGGCTTCAGCCAGCAACAGCAACCACAGTGTCTCAAGAGGCCCCACCAGATCCCAGAGGAGGACAGACAGACTTGGGGAGCTGCAGAGCTCAGCCCCCGTGGGAAGGAAGGTGTATCCATCCTCATGGCATCAGTGCTCACAGCCCAAGCACTGGCTCAAGATGAGCTGTGTCCAGGCAAAACACATGACCCAGGAGCAGGAGTCTGAGCTCCAGGGCTCCAAATAAGGAACACAGCCCACGTGTGGAGATGTATCTGCAAGCTCCCAGCTTTGGGTCTTCATTTGGGAAAGAGAAGTGTTTCTGTGCTGTTCACTGACCTTCTGATACCACCACACACAGGTTGTGTTCAACACCTCACAGCCTCAAGCCACCAGCAATGCCAGCCAGAGCACTGCTTAGTCCCCAAAAGGAAGCCACAAGGCTCCAAGAAAGCAGGAACAGCACCCACCCAGACAGGGACCACCAGAGATGCTGAGGAAACAGCCCAGAGCTTCAGAGCCCAGACATAGCTCCGACTTCACAGCAACGAGTCCCTCTCCACCCTGTACACCAGACAACCAAGCTCAACAGCTCAGTCCAGAGCACAGCTGATCCTTCCTCAAGCTCAGCCAGATGAATTGTCCTAGAACAACGTCCCCCACTGCCCTCTGCCCTGGCCCACAGGACTCACCAGCAGTTGGGCAGGTTGAGGGTTATGCTGGCCTGAATGTCGGCCCCAAAGCGCAGGTACCCCAGCACGCTCAGGCTGATGTACAGGATGGTGACGATCGTCATCCCCACGTAGAGGATGACTGGGAACTGACGGGGGTTCTTCATCTTATTTTCCAGAGGCAGCACCTAGGAAAGGAGGGTGAGGATGACAGAGCAGCAGGTTGCCCCTGTTCCCCTATAGCCCTGGAAGCTGAAGGGGCAGGCTGGTGGCCAAGCACAGCCCCCCATGACAGGAGGATGCTCACATAAGGAGATTTGATTTCTACACTTCCATCTGAGACCTTTGGGCTTGGCATAGCAAGAGCCAAACAGGGTCACTCATGCCCCTGCCTCAACAAAAAGACCCTCTCCCTTCCTTAGCAGGAGATGTGCCCATCTGACCCTGGCATCTTGGAGTGATGCTGCCACCCACACATTGCCTGCATTGCATCCTGCACTCCAAAGAAACATGACCATGGTCACTGGGATAGGCCCATCATGATACATTATTCCCAAGCAGACCCTGGAAAGACTTTCTCCTCTCCCATCAAGTTCACCTGGACTTCAACCAGGCAGGACAATAAAAAAAAAAAGAAGGAAACAGGCAAGTCCCTCACCTTTATACTAACACTTGCTTTCAAATATAAAACTTCAGCAAACATTTTTACAGCTATTTTTATAGGTGGTGGGGATTCAAGGAGAGACATGGAGGCAGGGCTGGTGAGGAGGCAGGACCAGAAAGGTTTAAATTTGCTTCCCCACCTCCAAGTCATGCAAGGAGGAGAACATCTGTGCCTCAGTGCCAGTGGGAGCCTTCTGCCCTGGGCAAAGCATTCAGTAAACACTCCTCCTGTAATGGATTTGGCTCTTGCCAGCCCTGTGTTTACAGAGCCAGACTATAATAAGAGATGAAGACATTTTTTCCTCCTTTGAAGGGAGCTCCTGGAAACAACCCACAGCATCTTAGCAAGCCATTAAGCTCTCCACCCACCCACCTTCTTTCACATACACAATCTATTTACAGCATCCCATAGTGGAGGCACACACAAGCCCAGCCCCACAGCAAACCATGGCCATGACCCCAGCCTGCTGTGGGGCCGGGCTCACGTGTGCCTCCCGGAGGGAGATCTCGATGCCATCCAGCAGAATGGGAAGAAATAGATCACTTTTTGGGTTTTGCTGTGCTTTTTTAGCCTCCCACTTCAGTGGATTTGGGATCCAGCCTGGTTAAGAAGAGTCAGGACAATTCCTCATCTGTCAGTCAGCCAACAGAGCCAACAGCAGCTGCTGGTGCAGCTCCCAGCAGTGCCCAATCTACCAGCAGATACAGCCACCTTCAAAGCAGCAACCAATCTCCTGAGGTTTGGAGCATGTTCCACCCCAGCCTCAGGTGGAAGCAACGGGGTCAGACCCAGGAGACAGCCTGGAGGCTAATGCTAACAGCATCATCCAGAATTTGGGGCTACCATCAGAGAAGTTCATCTGCAAATACAGCTGCAACACTGAGCAGGTGCTGCAGCAAACCTGAGCACGGGCTGAGCCCCCCCATGCACTCGCCAACGTACCACCCCGATGCCTTCAAAAGCAAAGATGGCTGTGCCAAAAAACAGGGGGTAGGTCTTCCAGGCTGCTGCAAGAGGCAGGTTTCTGGGATCTGGAATGTCCTGGAAAAAAGCCAAGGCAGAGTTCAGATGCTGAGAGGATGGGGAGGACCTGGCCCAGTCCCACCGCTCCCTGTCACAGCCCCACACCCCAGGGAAAGGGTCTCTGTGCAAGAGTTCTGTGCAAGGGTCTCAGGGGAAGAGTCTCTGTGCAAGGGTCTCAGGGGAAACCCTGCAGAGCAGAGGGCAACCACTGAGCCCACAGGAGTGAGCAGCACCCCACAGCTGGTGAACAACCCACTGCTGAGCTCCCCCCACCTGCCCAAGCACGGGACCTCACAGAAGTGAGAGCAGGGAGCAGTGCACACATACCCTCACGATGTACTGGTAGATCACAACAAGACTGACAAGCATGGCCACGTTGGCCAGCATGGAGAAGATGGACAGGACCTTGAGATTCTGGATCAAGGAGAGCAGCACCACAAACGGGAGCAGGGACAGCATGTAGAGCCGGGAGTCCATGGTGGGGGTCATCACCACCGTTCTGTTTGAGGTGCAGTCATTGGTGGTCCCATTTGCTGCAGATATGACCTGGGGAGTCAAAGGAAGGCTTGATGAACCCCACCACACAGGTTTGATAGCTATGGATCTCAGCAGCCCATCCCAGGTGGGTCAGAATACTACCTCACCAACTCATTTCCAGACACCCCTGTGATCACCCATCACTCTGTTCCCATGCAAGGACATCTGGAAGCTACTGCTGGCCCCCAACTGCACTTTCTTCATGAGAAACCATCCCTTTTCCCTGAGGTCTTTCAAAAGGCAACAGCCAGGATGTATGTTGACCTCTAGAGACAATTCTGCCCCACGAACCACTGAGCCATCTCTCCCACGAGCTCGGGAACACTGAGGAGCTCCAATGCAACCTCCAGCAAGCTGGGCTGGGTACAGGTGTCATCTGGCCATGACAGCCAAGGGCTGCCTGCAAGCTAATTTACCCTGCTCCAGGGCAAGTCCTGCCCCAGAGGACAGGCTAAAGAGCTTCTGCACAAATCAGCTCCTCCATGGGATGTGCAGAGCCACACACCCAGCAGCAGTGTTCCTCTGAGCCCGAGCCTACCCTGCCTCTCTGCAGCCTGCTCCAAAGCCACTTTCTAAACCAAAGCCCTGCCCCCGCAGCAACACCTCACCCAAGGTACCACCTGCACCATCACCCCCCATCTAACACGTTATTCCCCACCACAAAAAAGAAACAAGCAACACTCCCCTCTCCACACCCAAAAAATTCCAAACCTGAAGCCAAAGGGGTTCCCAGATGTGGTCTAAATTGGGTGGAATTTGCAGGTTTTTGCAAATTTCCTTTGAGTCAGCCTTCAGTCTGCACTGAGAGGGACTGGACAAGGGGAAGCCCATCATAAAACAGCATCAAGAGGCTGCTCATGGGAGTGGGGTGCAGCAGCAGCCCAGCCCCATGCACACACCCTGCTTGCTCCTTCTCTCAGGGCTGTTGGCTGCTGGAGGCTGGGAACAGGGACTCTCTATTCCCAGTGTCTTACAGCACAGGAGCCGGCCAAGCGGTTCAGGGCTTTGGTTTATTTCCTCCTGCCACCTGGCAGAAGGAAACTCCTTCCCTAAAGATGTAATTAAGCTGCAGAGCCATGGGGTAAGGCAAAAAACTGAAATGCAAGCAGGTCCAAGAAAGGGAGAAGAAAGTTTCAGAGCAGCTCCCAGGACCCATTATACATTACCACTGATGTAGAGTATCCATAGACCTATTAATGTAGGTGACAGAACCTCTGCTGTCACCTGCCTCCTCCCATTAGGAACAACCCCCGCTTTCCCCTGGGCAATACAGATGGCTCCAGCACCTCTTTACACACCACTCTGAAAAACCTGCCCTGTTTCACGGGGAAAACCAATCCTCCAAAATACCCAGGCAGAGCAGCAGCACCTTCCTGAGCAGCACCAGCTACGGAAACCAGACATTTGGTGAAGAACAGAGCCACCACACAGGAGCCAAGACCAGCCCAAGGGCCTCCACGCTGCCGCTCGCCTTGCCCACGGCGGAGGGGGTGAGCCTAACCTGTTTCAGATTGTCAGCCAGGAACACGAAGTACACACAGCAGAAACCCAGCTGAGTGATGATCAGGAAGAGTCCCACTATACGCCTGGAAGAGAAAAAAAGTCAGCTTGTCAGCCAGGCCATAGAGAAATGAGCCCAACTGGGGTGCTTGGGGCTGTGCCCAACCACTGCAGCGAAGCTGCTCGCCCCAGGGGTGAAGATGAATAGGTCACCCAGCTCGCTTCTCTGCTCAGGGAAGAGGACTGTACCTCCACCTAACCTTGGGCTCTCCAATCTCTCCCTCCCATCCCCTACCAATCCTCCGGACCAGCCTCAAGGACCAGCCTCAGGAGGAATGTCACCCCCTTGGGTTTAGCCTCTCCAGCCTGCTGCTGAATCCTTGCTGCTGGAGATGAGGCTCCCTAAAGACAGGGGGTGTTCCCAGCACCTGATGTGCAATGTGACCTGCGGGCAACATCTGTGTGATGTGGGACATCCATGGGGCTGCTGGTGTCCCTGGGAGCAGCCATCAGACATCTCACTGCATAGCAAGACAGGCCAGCACTGAAGAGCAGCCTATTTACACCTCTTCTATGCTGCAGAGACTTACTTCTCCTGTCCCTTTAGCATAAGTCTCATTGGTTGGGGACAGGACTGAGTCAAAGACCTCAACATTACCACTCAGTGTGATGACATCAAGCACTCGGTGTAGCTGAGCCAATTAACATTTTATGTCACTTTTTATGTCACTTTTTATGTCACATCTGCCAACCCAGGCCAGAGACCAGCCAGATCCTCTGTCCCAGCTGCAGCAAGCGCTGGGCTTAAAGACAAGTCCTGCCTGGCAGTGGGGGAGAGGTACCTTCCCCAGATGGCGTGAGTCCGCAGCCATGCGCTGGGAGTCGACTCCAGCCCGTACATCACGGCACCCCCATAGTCCACAAACTGCTTCTGGAACCTGCCCAGAGAAGAAGAGAGAGGGGACATCACATCAGCCTTGTTGGCTGGTTCCCAAGGATGACATTAATGGGAAAACAGCTCCCGTGACAAAGCCCAGAAGCAGTTCCCAGACGCGGCTGCGTCTCTCAGCCTGCTGCTGGGAGGCTTGGGGGAAAATGAAGCTGTAGGAGCAGCAGGGCCGAGGAGTCGGCTCCTTACCTGTAGCAGAAGTGATGGGCACACCTCACCAGGATGCCCATGCAGTGCACAGCCACGATTCCCATCACCAGCAGGCTCACAGGACCCAGCTGCAGGGGAAGAGACGGAACGCTGCACCATGGGTTTGACTTCCCAAGGAAACCCCAAGGGCTCAGTGAGCCAAAACGCTGCTGGAGGCTGAACTGGAGCTTGGGTGTTGCTCCTGAGAACCAGCCCCCCAGGACCCAGTAACCCAGCAGGGAGTCACGAGCTTGGCAGGGATGATGCAAAAGGAGCAAGTCAGGGCAGTCTGGGTGTAGCAAAGTGCTTCCAGGACTGTTTTTCAAATTACCTTGCACATCCCTATTACACAAGTGACAACGAGGTCACAGTCTGGACAAAGGAAGGAAGTTTTCCTATTTAATTATTTTTATTTTTGACCTGAGCAATGGGAACAGTGATTGCTGGGTCAGGAAATCCAGAGCAGGACAGCGAGGTGACCCCACCTCTCGCATGGGCAACAGATGCTGGTACATAGAGGAGCTGATCATTGGGACAGAAGTGGGACACAGACATGGCAGTGGCCCAGGGCTGCTGTTGGACCTCCATCCAGGAGGAAAGCCACATCACATCCAGGGCCAGAGCTTCGAGGGATACCAGCCCACGTGATACCACACACCACCATCTCCCACCACCAGCCTCAAGTGCTGACGGATGGGGCTCCTTACACACGTGCTGCGCTCACAGGACCCCCTGGAAGTGCACAGCACCCTCAGCACCAACCAACTCAGGCAAATCAAGGTGGAGGCTGTGAGAACCTGCCATGACCAGGGTGAGGAGATGCCACCCAAGCACAGCATAGAGCTGTTTTGGAGAAAGGAGCCAGGGAAGTGACAGCCAACTGTGTGCAGAGGCAGGGACCCAGCACCCTGCCTGACCCCAGCAGAGGAAACCACAGCCCTGACTCACACACTAAACTCCTCAAGAACAGCCAGAAGGAGTGAACCACACCACAGAGCTCAGGGCAACAGATCTTATCCCACACCAGGAGGCATCTCGGCAGGGTCAAGCCCCAACAGTGACCATGCAAGCTGCCCAATGCCCTGAAGTCACTCTGCCCCAGGAGCTCCCCCAGAGCAGGACAGAGAGCTGCCTTACCAGGATGCCAGCATTCTTCACAGCCAGAGGCAGCCCCAGCAGCCCCGTGCCAATGTTGCCCTTCAGGAGGTGGATCAGGGTCTGGTACCACCTGAGAGAGAGAAGATGCAGAAACAACCGTTCCAGGCACCCACACCCAGACCATGCAGAGTCTGAGCCCTCGGGTCACCCTGCTCAGGGTCACCGCACTGAGCTGCTGCGGGAAATGCGTGTGGAGCTCTGGATCCTGTCCCTTGAACCCAGCTCAGCACAATCTCAAACATGTTCTGGGTAGGCAGTTGAAAAATTGGCCTCCAGGAAAAACCCAGCTTGAGAAGGGGCCACACCACAAGAAAATCTCAGAGTTGAAGGGATCAATGTCTCTCAGGCAGAGACAGCATCCTCTGCTGTCACCATGCCCACCTGGGTGAATCAGGCATAAGGAAGCCCCCACAGCATGGCTGCAGCATGCCAATGTACCCTCTGAACCTGGACATGCTGCCTGCTCACCACAGCCCCCCATCAAACCAAGCTGGAGAAGAATAATGTGGGGAAAAGCATCAAACACTGCCTGTGGTCAGCACTCCCAGCGTCACCGGAGTGCAGAGCCATGCTGGGACAGCTGCTTGCTTGGTGCCAGCACCCCACAGAGGCACAAGACCACAGCTCTGCCCTCCCCACCCCCAGGAGAGACTCCCCATAAAACCACAGCTCCACCATCTCCCAGCAAAACCAGCAGGCAGCTACTATGACCTCCTCTGCCCTCCCAGGTGCTGGGTCAGCCCCAGAGGGAGGGAGGGAGGGAAGTATCACTCACGTTGTCCCATTGGACTCCCCAAAGCGCTGGTAGGACTCAGGGTGGGCGAAGCCATTCATGCCACCGGGTGGGCTCCCCTCCGGCGTGACATCCGTGGAGCTGTAGTCATTGTAGTCCTCGCTGCGGAGGCGCCGGGTGGACATGGTCCCTGTGGAGGGAGTAGCATTAGGGGTGCCCAACTCGACACCCCCCTTCTCAGACTCCTTAGGGTCAGCCATAGTGCAAGAGAGACCGTCTGGTACTGAGGAGCAAGGTCTCGTCCAGGGATTTTTATACCACAACATGCTCCCGCCCAAGCAATCAAGGAGCTGCCAGGTCCTAAGGTCAAAGGTGCAGGGCACAGCACATTCCCACCAGCTCCTCCTGCAGACTCGGTGCCAGTCTCGGGCACACCCAGGTTGGACAGGCTTGGGAACCCACAGCACCCCTGCTCGGAGGCGGCGAGCGTGACCGACAGACACCAGTGATGTCCACAGCCCTGGCACACAGGACTGGGGCCGTCCATAGGATGGCTGGGACAGAGCAACCACACAACAGCTTGCTGCAAGGCAACAGCTTGCTCATGCCAGGGAAGGGAAAGTTATCTAACATCTTTTCTTATGAATTGAAGATTTTTTTTAATTCAAAAGAACAAAAGAAATAATGCATTATGCCCCATTGGGTGGAAGCACAGCCCATGTGGACAGCAAACCCCTCACCCCAGAGGTTTCACACCCACAAAGGTGCCAAAAGGACTTGGGCTTATCCTGAGGTGAGGCACCAGCACCACCCAAAGCTCTTGCTCCAGCACAGACCCCAGCAGGGTCCCACAAGCCAGGAGCACAAGGCCTTAGCAAGGGCACAAAGCTCCTGCCTTTGGCAGGGCAGCCATCAGCAGGTGCCCCCCCAAAAGCTTCTGCTGCTTCTGCACTGCCTGTCACTCCCTTCTCCCCAAATTAATAACCTTTGCTTCCTCCAGCCACCCAGCAGCACCCAGTGCTCCACACAGCCGCTGGGAAGGAGCACCAGAGGCAGGGGAATTATCTGTCATCCTCCTGTCACATTGCCTGGCCATTTATCCCCTGCCCCAAGGCTCCTCTGGGATGTCACCGCTCCAGGCACCGTGTCCCAGCAGCAATCCCAGTCCTCCCCATCCTATCCCCCGGTGCTGGTGTGGAGCCAGGCCAGGGCTGAGGAGAAGCAACATCGCTATCACATACGGGCTCGTTTCCTGCCAGAGTGTTGTTTCTCGGGCAGCCACTGGGTCACACGAGTGCCCACAGGGTCACACAAGCACCTGCAGGATGCGGCCCCAGCACAGACCTGAGCATCTGGCTGTGCAGGGCAAGCTCAGCCCAGGCTGCCTGGGTCCTGCTCCATGCCCAGACCCCACAGGCACCTCCCCCAGCACCACTCTGCAAACCCAGCTGCTTCGTGCAATAAAACCCCAAGAGCTGCAATCGCTGGCAGCGTCCAGCTTTGCAACCAGAGGGGAAGCAGGGAGTAAGGGACTTTGCTCAACTCTGGATGCTTGCTCCAAACCCCAGCTGCTCTGGAGCAGTTACCCAGACCGCAACAACGCTGCTTTATTTCCTGCAGCACCAGGCAACACCGGCAGCAGAAAGCAGGGCAGGTCCGTCCTGTGCAATACCAGCCTCCAGAGCAGCAGCACACCCAGCCCAGGCTAGCTGGGATGCACTGAGGTGCTCCAGGGCTGAAGGCAGCACCTGCACCACCCCTGTCCAGCTTCCTCCCTCGCAGCCAGGCCACGTAATCATGCCCTGAACCGGTTCCAGCACAGGCAGGATGAGCTGGAGAGACCGGGACCAGGAAGAGCGGTGGCATTAGTTTACACAAGGAAAGCGTTAGAAGCATCTTGTCATGGGTGACGTGGGCAGGAGACGGATTCAAGAGGCCTAGGTGAGCACCAAGGACTGGTAGTGTGCACAGACAGAAGGCTGAGGGGGTGCCAGGGTTGGGTCAGGCAGCTATAGCTCCCTCAGAGATGATCTGCACGTTATCTCAAGTGCCCAAGAGCGATGTCCTCCAGACACCAGATAAACCAGCACGGTTACATCAGTCTGCCCGATCGCTCCCCCGTGATTTTTCATCTGTTTTCTCCAAGCAGGCCCTGCTGCTTTTTGCTTTGAAGAGCCAGGGAAAAGCACTCATCATGACTTGCCTTCTTTGTGCCTAGATTAAAGGTTGCATAGCAGCAGGGAGCAAGCACTCAGCTCCCCCGCAATCAACACGGAGCCGCAGAACTTGTCTCATCCCCAAAATGAATATTTCAAAGCAAAGCAAAGCCCCATTACATCATTTCCTCGTCACTACAAAGAGCAAAGACAGGCACAGCCACATTTGGTTTCCACTTCAAGCCCAACTCTTCAGCCACCTTCACGTGATTTTTTTTTTCTGCACGCACAAGCAATTTCATCGCGTGGAATGAAGCGTCTAGAAAAGCTGAGCAGTGAGGGGGGGTGTATGTGAGATGGGGGTATGTGACAGCAATTGGCCCTTTGGTGACAGCCCCGTGCCAGAAGTCACGATGCAACTTGCTGCTGACCCCAACAGCCCTCCCCAGCCGAGCAGGGGCTGCGTGTGGAACGGGCAATGCAAAACCTTGCAGAAAACTGAGCTCCACAGCAGGACTCACCACCGCTTCCCATCACATGTGCTGAAGCCTTTATTTCAAAAGCACTACTTGTAACCCATCTCAGGGTGGCACAATGGAAAGCTGGCACTGCCAGACTCCCCCCCACACCCTGCTCCCTCTCCCCTGCCCGCAGGGAGGCTGTGGCTAAGCCCCTTCACCATGCCCACACTGGCACACACCTCCCTGACACAACAGCATCCCCAGAGCCTCGGATCGCTCACCTATCCCCGTGTGACCCAGCGACCTACGGCC
>VXBZ01012877.1:32530-50068 GCA_013399135.1 Heliornis fulica | reverse complement strand
GCCTCGGCGCCGTTCGTAAGTGTGCGCTGCCGTGGTGGGGGGACAGTGCTGGCATCTAAAGCCACCCTGGTGACACGAGTGGGGAGGAAAGCCCTGGCTGGGCAGGGAGCCGTGCGAGGGACGGCTGCAGGGAGGACCCTTGGTTCGGTTTTATGGAAAACCCTTCTTTTACAACCAGTCCTTGGGGTGGGTTGGGGGGTGTTCATTGCCACTGGGTGCTTTTTTGGGTGGGTGCAAGCGTGGCGGTGGGGTCCATGGGTGTGTCCTGGACGGGATGCGCCTTTGTCTGTGCCCCAGCAGACGCAGAAACGCCCGTCCCTCTGCGCTGGGCTCTGAGCCGGGTTCAGTGGGGACAATCTGTCACCCCCCTCCCCACCCCACCAGTTCGGTAGCCATAGGCAAACACACCGTGCCACGCAGTGGGCAGAAGGGTTTTGGGGTGCCAGGGCGGGGCAGGGTGCTATGAGGATGGTCCTTGCCTCGGGAGGAAGATAGATGCTGCTTTCTTTAAGCAGGAGACGCAATTTTTCTGGCCCGTGGGCAGGACAGCGGGTTGTGGGGTGCTGGTGGCCTTCACCGTGCTGGGCTGTGCCAGGAGAGCCCCACCAGGCAGCAGAAATAGCTGCTGGGGTCCCGGGGTGAAAGCCCCGAGCTCTAAGCTGTGGTGGGGCTGTTGGAGAGGCCGGTGGGGTGTGTGCTGCCGAGGGGGGGGGCTGCTTTTTGGCAAGAACAATTTGTTCTGCAAAGGGGACAGGCTGTGCACGTCGTTTAGGGGGTTTTATGGCACTTTCTGTCCGGGATTCCCCACAACCCAACCTCCCCATCGTTTTGGCTGGGGGGGGAGGGGAGCGGTACATCCCCATGCCAGGGCTCTGCAGCCTCCAGGCTTTGCTGCCCACCCCATGGATGTGGTGTGTTTGGCTGGGCACCCTCCCCAGACCTGCCTGCTGTTCCCCCTGCAGAGGTGTCACAGCAGCAGGGGACAGGCATGGGAAACTGCAGGATAAGCCAGCGACTGGGTGTGGCCGGGGATTCACTGCCACTGCTGAGATGAGTTGTGCGGTCTCAGCAGAGCCGCCTCAGGCATGAAATAAGGCCGGGGGTGGGGGGTGGCTACACTGTGCAGGGCTTTCTCCTTTCCCTGGAGGAATGGGATGCACCTTCACGTACATGCTCTCGAGTAGCAGTAAAATTCTGCGTGGGGTGGGGGCTGGGATTCCTCAGTGCTTACCCAGCCCCCAGCCGCAGTGCAGCCCCCGCTGCGTGCAGGGGGTGTCCCCCCACCCCAGCCAGGAGCAGTGGGGAAGGGGAGCCGAGGCTTGCAGCCTCCCCAGCCGAAACGGGAAGGGGAGGCAAAGGCAGCTCTGGTTTTCTGCAAAACTTCCTCCCCTCACCACGGGTGCCTGTGGGTGCTTCCTGCACCTGAACGGGGGTGACCCAGCCCCACTGACCGCTGCAGGGTTGGGTTACCCTTGGCTGGGTGTCATCCCCCTCCCTCCATAGGTGCTCTTGTAGGGGTGTGTGGGGCCAACCAAGGAAAAATCCATGTGATTTCCTCTGCTCTCTCCATGACATGAAATGGAGCCCAGACGCTGTGACTCGGAGGGAGCCGTGTCTCATGGCTGGAGTTCAGCTGACACTCTGTGGTTCATTCATGGCCGGGCTCCATTTTCCAGCTGTTTCTCTCCCTCTGTCAGCTTTCTCAGAGCAAACTGCACTGTCTGGGGACTTTCTCTGGAAGGAGGGGGGGCAGAGGGGGGTGGGAAGGGCCTATGCGGCAGCGCTTTGCAGCTATAAATGGTGCTGGTGTTAGAAACCAACCCAGAGTTACCCTGGAAACCCGTCTGCATTTCCTGGGCTCTGCTGAGTGCGTAGGATTGATGGTGGCCTTGATTCAGCGGCTGGAAACTCAGATAACTCCGGTGAGACTTGGTGGGGGCTGCCCAGCATCATGCAGCAACCGTGCAGCTGCTGAANGCAAAACTTCCTCCCCTCACCACGGGTGCCTGTGGGTGCTTCCTGCACCTGAACGGGGGTGACCCAGCCCCACTGACCGCTGCACGGTTGGGTCACCCCTGGCTGGGTGTCATCCCCCTCCCTCCATAGGTGCTCTTGTAGGGGTGTGTGGGGCCAACCAAGGAAAAATCCATGTGATTTCCTCTGCTTGCTCCACGACATGAAATGGAACCCAGACGCTGTGACTCGGAGGGAGCCGTGTCTCATGGCTGGAGTTCAGCTGACGCTCCGTGGTTCATTCATGGCCGGGCTCCATTTTCCAGCTGTTTCTCTCCCTCTGTCAGCTTTCTCAGAGCAAACTGCACTGTCTGGGGACTTTCTCTGGAAGGAGGGGGGGCAGAGGGGGGTGGGAAGGGCCTATGCGGCAGCGCTTTGCAGCTATAAATGGTGCTGGTGTTAGAAACCAACCCAGAGTTACCCTGGAAACCCGTCTGCATTTCCTGGGCTCTGCTGAGTGCGTAGGATTGATGGTGGCCTTGATTCAGCGGCTGGAAACTCAGATAACTCCGGTGAGACTTGGTGGGGGCTGCCCAGCATCATGCAGCAACCGTGCAGCTGCTGAAGCTGGGGTGGTGCCAGGGCTTGGGTGGGGGGGAGCTTCAGGGACAGCATCGCAGGGTACGACAAGCAGAGTCAGCCCCACGGAGGATGCTCAGCCCATTTCCATGTATTCAGGGCTTTCTTCCCCTCCCGGTTTCTCTCGGCGCTCAGGAAGCTGCGTGGGGGCCCACCTCTGCTGTGCCCAGCCCGTGGGGTCACCAGCTTGATGCCTCAGTGACTGCAGGGTGGCTAGTGAAGCCCCTCACCCCGAGCCTCCCCAGCAGCACCCAGTCATCACCCTACCGTGGGCACCGTACCGCAGCGATGGCTGGCAGCAGCACTCCAGGGAGGGAGCAAAGGCTTCCCCAACCAAGGCAGCACACAGGGAGGGGACTTTGGGTCACATCAGCTTTTCTGTTCCCTCCTGCAGCTCCTCCTCATCCTCGCTCTGGTGATTTCCAGCTCGGGAAGCCATGGCACCCAAGGGACAGGTAAGGGTGAAACACACGTGGGTGGGGATGGGTACCGAGGGTGCTGCAGGGCAGAGCCTGGAGCTGGGACAGCAACTCCACTGCATTGAGGATGGCAGTGACATGCACGGTGACATCCTGCCTGGACCCTGTTTACATCCCTGCCTGTCCAGCCAGCACTGTCTGGATTTGATGCAGATGGGGAAAGAGGGAACAGCGAGGAGCAAAAATCCTTTTTGGACCACGATGGGATAGGGGAGAGAAGCGGGGCTGTGGGAAGGGGACGAGGAGAGACATTGTGCTGGGGATTTGGGCTTTTGCCGGAGAGAAATCCCGCCTGAGCCCGCTGCCAGGCGTGCAGCCCTGCTCCAGACTCTCGCTCCCAGCCTGGATTCCTCCCCCCTCGGAGCCAGGGCTGGGCAGTGTGGCAGCTGGCTGAGCAGGTGCTGCCTTGCAGCCAGGAAAATATCTTGGTGTGGGCGGAAAACGCTGCGTGGGGGCAGCTGTGGCTGGGGGTACAGGCACTGTGCAGGGGAGGAGTCCAAGTCCAGAGCCTCCCATCTCCGCTGCTCGGGGCCCGGCTCTGGTCTCCATTCGCTTGGGAAGCCGAGGAATTATTGCCTCAAGCCCAGTTACCTTCAGCTTCCTGCTCAGTCTAGGGGGTGGCTGCTCCTGTGTGGGGAAACTGAGGCACGGCATGAGTGAGCATCACCCCTGAGGCAGACTAGGACCCCGAGCAGCCGTGCAGTGGGTCCAGCAAAGCCACGCTGGGAATTTTGTTTCTACCCTCCCGGGCCCAGCCTGGCTTATTTTTAGCTGGGAGGTCCCAGGCAGGCCAGGATGACTCAGAGGCTGGAGGAGGGGAGGCAGGGGGCCCTCCAGCAGCTGTAGCGGGGATGGAAAAGGGGATGGGGGCCTGAGGAGGGCACAGTATGCAGGGGCTTGTTTCCCAGACAGTACAAGGAGCCCGCAGCGATGCACAGCGCTGAGTTCCTGCCTCAGTTTCCCTTGCTCCCTGCCAGCACTGCAGCAAGGCAGGTGGGATCCCAGCCCTGCTCCTCTTCCCTGTTTAACCAGGGCCAACATCTTGTCTGCCCACCACCACCCGTGCAACCCCAGCACCTCTCAGATACCCTGCAGCTCCTTATTTATGTCTCTACATGTGGGCAGCAGCTTGTCCCGAGCCAGGAGGGTCCAGGAGCTGCTGGGAAGTGGGGCTAAATCCAGCTCTCCAGATGAATCACCTGCAATACGATCTGTCCCTGTGCCTGCCTGGCTCCCTCGAAGGGCAGCGTCTCCTCTTGTCCGACCTGGTCCCCACCACATGGGACACCAGTGCCAGCAGCTCCTCCTGAGAGGGCCTGTGGGATGTGCCCAGCCAGCACTGGTTTCTCTGGAAAATGGGGGTATAGAGGCCAGCTCTGTGAGATTCACAGTGCTGTAGTTGTGCCACAGGGATGGGATGGGGCCCAGGGGAGTGGTGGTTATGGGGCTGTCCCGTGTCCATCCCCTGGGTTCATTCCTGGAGGTACTCAGGGAGGATGGCAGCGGTGCCACCTGCCTAAGCCCCATCTTTGTGGGTTTGGATGCTGATTCTGGGCACAGCTCTGGGCACTGATACAGCTCTTGAGGGTTTTAAACAAGCCCTGCAGCAGATCCTGAGCAAGCAGGAGTGGGGAGGTGTGTGCACCCAGCTCCCATGTGGTACAAGCCAAGGGACGATGCTCAGGGCTCCCCAGGGCGCTGGCCCAGCTGAGAGCCCTGTCTCAGACCAACTCCCAGCCCTCCTGCTCCCCAATGTTCAGCTCTTCCCACTCCCTGTCTCCAGCAGGGTTGTGTCCCTGTCCCTTAAATCTCTGTCCCTTTCACGGGGCTGGTTTCACATCTGCTTCCACACAGGGTTTGTGCTGATCTCGTTCAAAGTCTGACCCCAGGTTCCCCTGGGGTGAATTCCCCCAGGCAAACCTGACCCGGGGAGGGGAAGCCCGGTCCCTGACTTTCCTGAGGTCACTGTGGGTGTTGTTCGTGGGTTCCCTCTTACACAGCCTGTACTTGGCACTGGTGAGGCTGCACCTCGAGTGCTGCGTCCAGTTCTGGGCCTCTCATGACAAGGACATGGAGGTCCTGGGGCAGGTCCAGAAGAGGGGAACCAGGCTGGGGAAGGGTCTGGAGAACCAACCTTCTGAGGAGCAGCTGAGGGAGCTGGGGTGGTTTAGTCTGGAGAAGAGGAGTCTAAGGGGAGACCTTCTCCCTGCCTAGAATGACCTGAGAGGAGGGTGGAGAGAGGTGGGTGATGGTCTCTTCTGCCCGGGGACAGGGGACAGGACAAGGGGAATGGCCTCAAGCTGGGCCAGGGCAGCTTCAGATGAGATGTCAGGAAGAAATTCTTCCCCCAAAGAGCTGTGGGGGTGTGGAACAGGCTGCCCAGGGAGGGGGTGGACTCCCCACCCCTGGGTATATTTAACAGATGGGGAGATGAGGTGCTCAGGGAGATGGGTTAGGAGAGGACAGGGATGGTTGGACTCAATGATCTTAATGGTCTTTTCTAACTGTCTGATTCTGTGAAGTGGATCAAGCCAATGCCCAGGATATCTCAGGCTCCCAGGAAAGTCTTTCCCTGTAATTAGTATCTCTGTCCTGACCCCTTGGAGCACATGGTGGGACAGGAGAGGCTGATGGCAGCTCTGGCACTTCTCAGTGCTTTCTGCTTAGCAGCCCACAAAGACTTTGACCCTGTAGATGTGTCTCTTCACTTGGAAGCCATGCAGAGCTGGGGCATCCTCACCTTCCAGTGGGTTTCCCTGCTCACACAGGCAGTAGGAAAATGTCTTCCTTCATTGCACCCAACCCACCCCCATAACTCCCTTTGGTCTGGCCATGCTGCAGTTTGAAACCCTCCCAGAGGGTCTCCCCTTTTTCTGCTGAACCCCAAATGTGCTCCAGAACCCTTCCTTCAAACCACCAGCTCTTACTGGGTGGTTTTATCCAGCCTAAGCGTGGGCACAAGCCACAAAGAGAGTGCAATGCCAGCAAGAAACAGGAGGGAAGGCTGTGTCCTCCAGTGACCCAGCACACGAAGAGCTCACACAGCAGGGACAGCCAGCAGGAAAGGGAACAACTGAGAAGAAGAACAAGTGTTCATGCTTGAGCTGAGCTTTGCCTTCGGGCAGCCTGAGAACAAGCGGATCTTGCCCCAGTCCTGCTTGGCTTCAACTTCCCCTTCCCTCATCCCCCATTCACCTTCTCACCTCCTTTCTCCTAGGTCTATAGGGGGTCAGTGAAGGATTTCCCAGGCTTTGATGCCAGCCAGGATGCAGAGGCCTTGTACAATGCCATGAAGGGATTTGGTACGGATGCTCCTCTGGATTGTCACCCTGGGGCCACCCTGATGTCTCTCAGCTGACCCTTGCATGGCTACACACCTGCACAGCCTCCCCTCCCACCCGTCTGTCTGCTTTAGCAGTGTGCCAGGATGTCTCCTGACTCCCTTTTCCTCCCTGGAGCCACCTCAGCTCTGCTTCTCCTCCCGGCCCTGAGCCAAAAGCAGCTTTGGGCATGGCAGGATGGCTACAGTAAGCCCAGCCATGGGGCTAAGTGTGACTCCTGGGTCTCCTCACAGGCAGTGACAAGGAGGCCATCCTCGACCTCATCACTTCCAGAAGCAACAAGCAGCGAGTGGAGATCTGCCAAGCCTACAAGTCCCAATATGGGAAGGTAACAGCAGAAGGCCTCCCAGGTCCATGTCCCCGCTGCAGATGCTTATGGCCGTGGCTGCCACCAACCAGCCCCTGCACAGGGACCCACCGCTCCCTGGACCCACTCAGAGATGCTGTGGAGCAAAGGGTCCCCCAGCCCCCTTCTCCCCCTCCACCAGGACCTCATCGCAGACCTCAAGTATGAGCTGACAGGGAAGTTTGAGCGGCTGATCGTGAGCCTGATGCGACCCCCAGCCTACAGTGACGCCAAGGAGATCAAGGATGCCATTGCGGTATGGGGTGGCAGCACCCCCCCTGAGCCCCTCTGAGGACAGCCCAGCTGGCCCCACTGCTCATGAGGCTGTGTCTCTGCCCACAGGGCATCGGCACGGATGAGAAGTGCCTCATCGAGATCCTCGCCTCGCGCACCAACCAGGAGATCCACAACCTGGTGGCTGCCTACAAAGATGGTGAGGGCTGGGGACAGGCAAGGGCTGCCTAGTGGGTCCCCTTGGGCCATGATGAGGGGCAGAGGTGAGAGGATCCAGCTCTCCAGGTTCTGACCTCTCCCTCCTCTACAGCCTATGAGAGAGACCTGGAGGCTGATGTCGTTGGAGACACGTCAGGCCACTTCAAGAAGATGCTCGTTGTTCTTCTTCAGGTATGTTCATCTGTCCAGTGTTTGTAGATGGTCAGTGTCTGTGCCCAGCAGGGCTGAGCCTGTTTCTGTTCCACAGGGTACCAGGGAGGAGGATGATGTGGTGAGCGAGGACCTGGTGGAGCAGGACGCCAAGGTGAGGCTTGGCAGGTCACTGGTATGGGTGGCATCTGGGCAGGTACCAGGGTCATCTGGACAGCAGGCAACAGGCAGGTGGGCACCATCAGTGCCCATGCTTAGGCAGAGCCCCACATGAGCACACAATGAATTGGGCTCTGCCACCTTCCCCATCCCACCAGGACCTGCTGGAAGCTGGTGAACTGAAATGGGGCACAGACGAGGCCCAGTTCATCTACATCCTTGGTCGGCGAAGCAAGCAGCACCTCCGCCTGGGTGAGCATCTCCTGTGAGCTCAGGGTTGGGCTTGAAGGTATCTTGGCAGCTTCTCCATGGCATCATCTTGCTCTTGTCCCACAGTCTTTGATGAGTACCTGAAGATTTCTGGGAAGCCGATCGAGAGGAGCATCCGAGGAGAGCTCTCTGGTGACTTTGAGAAGCTGATGCTGGCCGTGGGTAGGTCACCCCCTGCATGGGGAGTGCTGCCAAAGCACACACTGGTCTCACTGGTGTGGGAGGGCTCAGTGCAGGAGCCACCAGGGCTGCAGCTGTACCTGGTTTCATGGAGGTTCCCTCAGGGTGGGTGGGGAAGCTGAACGTGGTCCCAAGGGGTGCTCAAAGGCTGGGGAGCTGGTGAAGCCGGGTCCTGGTGTCCCTCACCACACCTCAATTTCCCCACAGTGAAGTGTGTCAGAAGCACAGCAGAATATTTCGCTGAAAGGCTCTACAAGGCCATGAAGGTGAGTGGATCTCCAGGGGGTCCCCACAGCACTGGTGGGAGCTGAACACAGGAGGGGTCTGCCGGAGGGCAGGGTGGTGCAGGATCTATGTGACCTTGGTCTCTGCTCTTCCCTCCGAAGGAGTTACTCCTCCAGGGTTGGGACTGGGTACAAATCTGATAGAGTGTCCCAGATGTGATGGGCTGCACAGGGTTCCTGGCCATCCCATGCTGGATGTGGGGGCTCCTCTGTTTCAGGGTCTGGGCACAAGAGACAACACGCTGATCCGCATCATGGTGTCCCGCAGCGAGATCGACATGCTGGACATCCGGGAAGTGTTCAGGACCAAGTATGAGAAATCTCTCTACAACATGATAAAGGTAAGTGCTGGGGGTCCCCAGTCACCCTCTGAGCAGCTGATGGTGCTGCATCCCTCACGATGCCAGTGCCTGTGGGAGGGCTCAGCCCCCTCCCCGGCCACCCTGTGCCAGGTGTCCATCACTGAGGACACCCTGCTCCACGAGCCCATCCCATGGAACTGTCTCAACCCTTCCTGATGCATGGTGCTCCATCTCCTTCTGTCTTTCCAGGAGGACACCTCTGGGGAGTATAAGAAGGCCCTGCTGAAGCTGTGCGGAGGGGACGATGAGTAAGACCGCCTGTCACCCTGTTTGTCCTTCATCATCCCCTCGGTGCTGGGTACAAACCAGGTCAGAGCCTGGTGGAGCACCTGGACCGGCAGCACCCTCAGTACCAGCAGTTCAGTACTGGGGGGGCCCTGTGGCCCCCCTGTGTGGCCACCCACGATGCCACAGTCTCTTTGTGGCGTGGGGCAGCCCCGCAGGGCAGAGACAAACACCTGGAGGGAGGATGCTCCAGTGGGATTTACACTTCCCCCCCATTCCCACCTGGCTCCTGCCCACGACCCTGTGCCCAGCACCCAGCGGGTACAAAGCACCCCCCATGGGGGGCAGGACCGGGCTGGTGGGTAGGGAGGGGCCCCCATGGCTCACTGTCCCCTGTCCTTGCCCTCCCGTTGCAGTGCTGCAGGTGAGTTCTTCCCCGAGGCGGCGCAGGTGGCCTATCGGATGTGGGAGATTAGCGCGGTGGCCAAAGTAGAGGTCAGCACCCCCCCTTGCCCCACTCCTGCACCTCCTCTCTGCTCCCTGCCAGCTTGGGACCCCTGGCTGCTCCTCTCTGCACAGCCAGCCCCACACCTCTGCTCTGCTCCGTGGCTTCTCTCGACACCATCCTCCGGTTCTGGGTCACAGGGTTGGCAGGATGTAACCCTGGGCAGGGCTGGCCCCCACCCCCGCAGGCTCCACTAACCCCCTCCTCTCTCTGAAGCCTCCCTCGGGACAGCAGGCCCTGCATGTCTGTGTGATGCATCACTTGCAGCTCCTGGCTCTGGTGCCCACCGGAGACCCCCTGCTCCTCAGGCCAGGGCTGGCCATGGGGAGCTGGGACCCCGCATGCAGGCAGAGGCACCCACAAAAGGGTGATTTGGAATGTGCAGGAAAGGCACCCTGAGCCCTGCATGTGTTGGGGGAGGGGCAGAGATGTGCTGTAAGGACATCACAGGGCAGGAGCAGGCACCTTCTCAGTGACTCTTCTTCTGGCTCTCAGCTGATGTGGCCAGCTCCAGCCAAGGTGTCCCAGCTCTAGGGAGGCAGGTATAACACCGAGCAGGACACCAAGGCTCCAGGGACTGTCTGGTGTTGTCTTCTCCCTGCTCTCTGCTGGCCTGGCTGTGGTTTGCCCCTCGATGGAAGGGGTGACAGTAGCAGGGACATCCTCACTCAGCCCCAGGTGCTTGCACTAACACACGACCTGCTTTGGCCTCGGCTTGTTGGGTGGCACCTTCCCTCCCTCTGTCTCCATCCCTCTGTCTCCATCCCTCTGTCTCCATCCCTCCCTTCATCCCACCCAGCACAGGGATGAACCCCACCCCCTCTGTGCCTCCATAGCTGCGAGGAACCGTGCAGCCCGCAGGAAGCTTCAATGATGACGGGGACGCGCAGGTGCTGAGGAAGGCGATGAAGGGCCTGGGTACGTGGGGATGGTGACCTGGACCCTCCCTCCTGCTCCTCAACAGCTCTTGGGGCAGAAAACCCACCCTGGCTGACACAGGGCTGAATGAAAGCATGAGGGGGTTGGGGTGGGGGTGGGGAAGAGACAGTTTTGGGGCTATAGGAGCTCCCCTGTCCCTATCTCTCATTTGGGGGTGGGGGGTGGTGATGTCCTTGAAGTTAGGGGTGACATGGTTGTGGCTCTGCTGGCCCCCTTGGCTCTCCCCAACATCACTGCTGCTGTTGCAGGCACGGACGAAGGGGCCATCATTAACGTGGTGACACAGAGGAGCAACGCCCAGAGGCAGCAGATCCTCAAGGCTTACAAGGCTCACTATGGCAGGGTACTGCTGGCCCCCATCCCACCCCACTCCTTCCTCCTGCCCACCTCCTGCCCCCTCCCACACAGAGACCTGCCCCTCACCCAGAGAGCACTGGGCAGCCACCCCTCTTTGTTCCAAGATGTCAATCACCCTCACGCTGTGGGGAGGGCATCCCTTCCCCTTCACTTACCCATCCTTGGTACCACACTGAGGACTCCAGAGCTAGGCTCTCCCCAGGGCCACCCCCTAAAATGTCACTTATAGCCATCCCCAAGGGTCTTCCCACCTCGACATTCCCTCCCCTTTTCCCTCCCCGCTGTTGCCTTGGCTGGTCCATCCCTAAGGAAGGAGCTGGGGCCAGACCCTCAAACGGTTTTGCAGGACCTGCTGGCAGACCTGAAATCCGAGCTGTCGGGCAGCCTGGCAAAGCTGATCCTGGGGCTGATGCTGACGCCGGCGCAGTACGATGCCAAGCAGCTGAGGAAAGCTGTGGAGGTAACTGACACACTGTACTATCGCCCTCGGCATGAGCAGCTTTCACTGGGGTCATGCCTGCACAGCTGGGGGCTGTGAGTGCCCCCCCTCATCTCCACACATCCCCAGGCTCTTGTTCTCTCTACAAAAGGAAAGCAGGACAGAAAGCACCGGGTCAGAGACCAGCTCAGGACCTGCTGGGAGCCCTGTCTGGTCTCTTGGCAGCCCAGCACGCTCTGCTTGCACATAAACCCTTTCAGGGTGGTCTCCCACTGCCTTACAGACCTCCCCACTCTGGGGGGAGCAGTGCCCTGGCAGGTGCCAGCAGCCACAGGACAGGCTAGGGGCAAACCAGTGGCACCAGTCACACCAGTTGGGACCACACCAGATGCACACATGGACATTTTTATGCTGGTTCACAGAATCCCAGAATCACAAAGTTAGAAAAGACATTTAGATCATCGAGTCCAACTGTCCCTGCCCTCTCCTAACACATCTCCCTGAGCACCTCATCTCCCATCTGATAAATACACCCAGGGGTGGGGACTCCACCCCCTCCCTGGGCAGCCTGTCCCACACCCCCACAGCTCTTTTGGTGAAAGAGCATTTGGTCCTACCTGTCATCGGAGCTGGACGTGGACATTGGGCATGTGGTATCCCTGGGGTTGGAGCAGCCCCTCCTTGCCTGGCACTGGCAGAGTGATGTTGCCCTGTCCCCATCCAGGGTGGGCACCAACAGCACCCTGACATGTCATTCTCTTCCAGGGGGCTGGCACAGACGAGAGTGTCCTCATTGAAATCATGGCCACGAGGAACAACCAGGAGATCATGGCTATCAACGAGGCGTATCAGCAAGGTACAGCACAGGAGGGACATGAGAAGCACACAGGTCCTGGGCATGGACCACATTTAATACTGCACCAGACCCTTTCCAGAGCCTGGGGATAAGTTTTGTCTCTGGGTTGGGTCTGTGGCTTGGTGCTGTCCTTCCAGGCAAGAGCAGCTCTTCCCCAGGTCCAACCATTAAAAGGATATTAACATCAATTATAGGGTAGAAACCTGGGATGAGGCAGGCAGGGGTCCTCATATCCATCCTGTGATTCTTCACACCCCCAAACCCTGTAGTTCTCCTTCCCTTCCATCCCTGCCCCCTTCTCCCTAGGGATAAAGATCTACAACCTCCAGGTTAAATCCTCCCCAGAGAGCCCAGGGTTTTAAACAGGCAGCACTGTGGCTGGTCACCTTCAGCAGAACAGGGGTCCTGGCTCCTCCCCACTTCACAGTAACATGTCCCAGCTTTGCCACCAATGTCTCCTCCTCTGAGAGCTCTTTCACAATGAAAACCTCAACGAAAACCTCTTCACAATAAAGAGCTCCTTTTCCTTCTGGAGCACCTGGTGCAAGAGCTTGTGCCCATGACATCATAGCTGCTGGGGTGATCCACCTCCTCCTCAGGCCTGGGAACAGCTGATGGAAGCATCTGCTTCAGCCATGCAAAGGCTGGAGGATGGCCACCACCATCACAACACAACGGGCACTGGTGGGTGGGAAGCAGAGCTGCAGGCAGGGTGCAGGGCTCAGCTGTCCCCTTCTCCACAGCCTACCAGAAGCGCCTGGAAGATGACCTGAGCTCTGACACATCAGGGCATTTCAAGAGGATTCTCGTCTCCCTGGCTCTGGTAAGGGAGGCTGTCTTACTGGGGGTTGTCCACTCCCTGCCACGGGCAGCACTGGGGATCTTCAAGGAGGGTGGCTATGGAGAAGACAGAACATCACTGCCTGGCTGGGCAATGCTGCTGGACCCTCTCTGCCACCTCCTCGCTTGGGGCTCTCCTGGAGCTTCCCAGATCCATGATTTTGTGTTGAACCACAGGGCAACCGTGACGAAGGACCAGAGAACCTCACACAGGCGGCAGCCTGTCCCACAGTAAGAATCGTATGTCAAGGTAAGAATGCTGCTACAGGGTCTGCATAGGGGACAAAAAAAAAAACCCAAAAAAAAAAGACCTAAATATCCCAAACAAACAAAAGAAAAGGAGGTTTTATGCCCTGGTCTAGAAATGGCATCGTCAGGGAAGGACATGGTCTCTTCAAGCTGTGGGGGCACATGTCAGTGAAGCGACACCCTTGGAGGCAAAGCTCCCTGGCTTGAGTTCTGATGCCCTGGGCTGTGCTGCTCCACGCACAGGGAAGCTGCAAACCATGAGAGCAGCCCTGGGGTCCAGCCCCCCAGGAGCTCCTAACTGGGGACCACACCATTTCTTGAGCAGAGTCCAGCAGCATGTGCTGACATGGAAATCTGGTGCTTGAGCTCCAAAGACTGGACTGTGCTGCAGGAGCCACCCAGCTCTGTCTCGTGCATGGGGCAGCCCTGAAGCCTAAACTGCTTTTCACCATGCCAGCACACTGGGATGCCAACCCCCAAACCATTGCCTCATCCTTACTGGGCTGTGGGGAGCCAGGACTGGAGCGGGGGAAGGCTGAGCAGCCAGAAACGGTGCCGTAGGGTGCTGGGTCCCAATTGCCTGTCTCAGCTCCTGGTTCCAGGAGACCCTCTGGGCTGTGCACCTCAACCTCCTGCTCCTTCAGGCCAAGTCGTTCAGAGAGGGGCTGGGAAGCTCAGTGCAGGGTCAAACCTGAGCTCTCACTTGGCCATCCTGCTTGCTCCAACCCCTTGCTCCAACGCATGCTGACACCATGTGGATGTGCAGCTCTCCCAGCCAGGCCCACAGCCGGCAGAGGGAGCGGCTGCTGCGCTGCCCGCGTCCTGCTGCATGCGCTGCCTGCATCCTGCCGCATGCGCTGCCCGCATCCTGCTGCATGCACTGCTGCCCGCTTCGACCCGCTGCAGAGAAAGAGAGAGCCAGGGGTGACAGACATGGGACGAGCCAGCCAGGTGGCAGCTGTCACCAGGCTGTGGTTTGTTCCCAGTGTGGGGCCTGCAGAGGATGCTCGGCAAGGAGCAGCAGGCTGGTACCCAGACCCCAGGGGTGGGAGTCTCACTTTGTTTGGCCAAAGACCACCCCACCCTCCCCTTCCCAGCTAACCCCAGTGGGGCCAAACTGGAGGGAGGATGCAGGTCCTAAGATGACTCACCCTTAGGGATGCTGAGACAGGTCATTAAGGGGATTTTACCAGACTTCCCCTGCTTTGTCAGGGAAGGAAAAAGGTTGAATAGCACCTTCTGACCCTGATGTCTTCCTGTCTCTCTCTTTCTCTCCACCAGGTCGTTGCTGAGACCCTGGTGAGTGCCTGCCCTTTTGCTCCTCACCCTTCTGCATGTTCAAGGGGATGCTCAGGTCCTTGGATGCAGAGCTGGGGCTGGGAGGAGCATCCCCCTGTGCTGGGACTCCTTTGGACATGCAGGCTGTGCTTGCTTGCTCAGGGCTTCACGGTCCCTGCAGGAGGACAGGGTGGCAAGGGGACAAGAAATGGGACCTGCATGAGGGTATTTCCTTGCAGCACTGGGCAAGGAAAGGGCAGGGGAGCAGCAAAGCCACCTTCTTGCCCTTGGGAGGGCACCAATCCTGCCTGCTGCTTGCTGCTTGCATGCAGGACCTGTGTTCCTGGTAGTGTGGGACTTGAGACTGCCTTCCCTGACTTGCTCAAAGTGGGACTTGGGGAAAGGGTGACTTTTTACTGCAACAGCCCAACGTTCATGATGCATACAGCCATCCCAGCTGAGCCCTGCAGCAGGGGTAGCAGCCACTGCACCCCTCAGCAACACGGCCGCAGCCCAGCATGGAGCATGGCTCCAGTGTCTGGCAGCTCTGGATTTCCTGTTCAGTACTGGTCACCCACAAAACATGCTCCCCAAAGAACAAAAAGTCTTACTCATGAGTATTGCAATGCTGTGCCTTTTGTAATATAAAACCTGGAAAGCCTCTTTTCTGAGTGAGTGTGCAGCTACACACCTTCACATCCATGCACACAAAATACCTTTTTTGGCCAAATTTCCCCATTTTTCCTGCTCATAAGAGCAGGGTTAGGGTCTTCCTTGCAAGAGAGTTTCAGGGATGGCTGTCCCAGGAGTAGCTGCTCAATGTCTTTGCCCCTCTCTATGCCCATGTCCCTGCTTTCTTCTTCACTCTTGGTTGCTCTCCCAGAAACTTGCTGATGTCTCCAGCAACGATTCCAGTGACTCCCTGGAGACCCGCTTCCTCAGCATCCTCTGCACCCGCAGCTACCCCCACCTCCGCAGAGGTAGGACATGTTTCTCCATCGCTGTTGGACCCTCAGCTACAACAAAGTGCTTTGATTTGGGCTGGGTGGGACTCCTGGGTAGGAGGTTGGGGTGGTGTTTTTCACCAGTGGTGGGAGGAGGTGGAATTTGGGGTGGCTGGTTAAGTTCACCCAAGCCTGTTCTGGACTACTCTGTCCCAGAAGTCTCCACATTGAGGGTTGGGTCTCCTGGGATGGAGTGGCTTGGCAGTGACCTTCTCCTCTCTCCCATTATCAGTGTTTCAGGAGTTCATCAAAATGACCAACCATGATGTGGAACACGCCATCAGGAAGAGGATGTCGGGAGATGTGAGGGACGCCTTCTTGGCCATCGGTCAGTGCTCCCACGGGCCTGGGCTCTCCAGAGGGCAGGCAGTCCCATCCCCTGCAACATGAGGACAGATTCCTGCTGCCTTTGGGCAGATTCCTGCTGCCTTTGGGCAGTGGAGACCCCCAGAGTGGCACAGGGACTGAGCATTTCTAGGGCATCCTGTGGGGCTAAGCCTGCACCCTTGCACCGAGGAGGGTTTGCAGCTCCTTGCTGCGATGTGTCTCCTGGGGGCAGCGAGCCAGGAGCCCACTTTCTGTCCCTTCCATGTGTTGCAGTCCGGAGTGTGAAGAACAAGCCAGCCTTCTTCGCTGACAAGCTCTACAAGTCCATGAAGGTGCGGACGGGCTCTCCTGGGGCTGGGCTGTGGGAGGGAATCGTTATGTCGGGCAGAGACCCTCTGGGACTCACTGATTTAACCCCAGAGCAGCGATGGGGTTTGGCCTCCAGCCATCCCCAAGAGAACAGGGCAGGGCTGAGCTCAAATACTGCATCTGCTTCCTGGGGTCAGAGGGGACATGGCAAGCTTGCGTCTTGCCCCAGCAAGCCCAGCACGTGTCCAAGGGGAAATCAGCAGCTTGGACTGTGCTGGAGGTGCCAGGAGGGTTCCTGAGCCCCTCCCAGTCCCTCTGGGGTTATTTGTTCAAGATCCCCTTTGCAGGGTGCTGGCACGGATGAAAGGACCCTCACCCGCATCATGATTTC
Source organism: Heliornis fulica (assembly GCA_013399135.1). Taxonomy (NCBI): domain Eukaryota; kingdom Metazoa; phylum Chordata; class Aves; order Gruiformes; family Heliornithidae; genus Heliornis; species Heliornis fulica. The sequence continues at coordinate 33,733 of VXBZ01012877.1, read as the reverse complement.
CCGGAGCGAGATCGACCTGCTCAATATCCGGGGCGAGTTCGTGGACCTGTTTGACAAATCGCTGCACCACATGATCGAGGTGAGGGGACACGGGCAGCCCTTCCCCTGCTTGTCACCTTGCCTGGCTGAGCCCTGGGCATGGCCAAGCAGTGCCACGGGGTGGCACAAGGGCTGAGCATCACCTGGGGAAGGGGGAACCTGCCCCAACCAGCCCCGGTGGCGGCAGCTCTGGCCGTAGAGGGGATGCACCGACATCTTCTGCTGCTGTTCAGATGGTTGTGGGGTGACCAGAGGTTCCATTCCCTGTGCCCAGTGCCTTGAACTGGGCTTCCCTGGGGCAGGCAGCTCTCTGATGTGAGTCTTCCTCTTGCAGAAGGACACCTCCGGCGACTACCGCAAGGCTCTGCTGGCCCTGTGCGGGGGGGAGGACTAGGGGGGCTGCAGGAGCCCCTTCTTCGTGTCTGAGCCAGCACACCCACCGCCTTGATGTCACTGCAGCTTCGGGGGCTTCAGGGGACGCTCGGTTCCTTGCAGAGGACGACTCACTTTGCGCTGGAAAGCGGCACCACATTGCGAGCCGGGGGGGAGGGAAGTCCTGGGGAGGGGAGCAGAGGGTCTGGCTTGGGGGAATTATCGTCTGCCTCGGTGCAAAATAATTCATATCCAAACACGCCACTAACCCAGGAATTTACCCAGATAGAAAAGACAGGTTTAAATCTCATAAATAAAACCTTACTGTTGCTGACCCCGGGGCAAGAGCAGCCGATTTATTGGGGCAGGTTTGGGTGGGACTGAGCCTGCGCTGAGGAGTCTCGCTCTCTCCTTGCTCCTGCNGAGAAAAGAACTGGAATTTCCAAAAGTGGGAAATTCCAACACTTTCAATTGTTTCCAAGTCGGAACACAACGTCTCGAATACCCAAGTCTTCCTCAGAACAGCCGGTTGAGGAAAGCTTCACCATCAAAATATCAAAGCAGCATTAGGAATAATAACCACAATATTATTATAACACTTCAAACCCAGCTGAGGTCGAGAAGCAGAAACGTGTAGAGACAAACCAGGGAAGCTGAGGCAACTCAGCTGGTTGTTATCCCACTGAAAATTCCCTCCATTCCTTCCTGCAAAACATCCCCTTGCAACAAAAACACCTCCCTCTGGGGAAAATGGCCTGGGCTCCTCCGTCTCAAGCATCTGAGTCCTGGTGG
>VXBZ01012877.1:8200-32280 GCA_013399135.1 Heliornis fulica | reverse complement strand
TCAGGTTTCGAGCTGTTGTGGGGCTGATGCTTTCACAAAAGAGAGATACAAATCAGACTCGATGGCATCCACCCGGCCTTGCACGGGGTTTTCTGTGCTTTCAAGCTGCTGAAGAAGCAGTTGAAAGGCACATGCCACAGAGGCTACACCNAACGTCTCGAATACCCAAGTCTTCCTCAGAACAGCCGGTTGAGGAAAGCTTCACCATCAAAATATCAAAGCAGCATTAGGAATAATAACCACAATATTATTATAACACTTCAAACCCAGCTGAGGTCGAGAAGCAGAAACGTGTAGAGACAAACCAGGGAAGCTGAGGCAACTCAGCTGGTTGTTATCCCACTGAAAATTCCCTCCATTCCTTCCTGCAAAACATCCCCTTGCAACAAAAACACCTCCCTCTGGGGAAAATGGCCTGGGCTCCTCCGTCTCAAGCATCTGAGTCCTGGTGGCATCACAGCACCGCAGCTCAAGACCATCTGCTTGGCTGGGAACCTGCTGCAGAGGCATCAAGAAGATGCAGAAGATGTTTTAACAGGAGGTTATAACCTTGATCTTCATTTGCCTGTCCTGTTCTGAAGCTCTTACTTTGCAGCAGAGGTGTGAGGCTGCTGGAGAGACGGGCATGGCACAGTGACAGTGGGGAACAGAGCTGGGCATGTCCCTCTAGCTGGAAACGGTGCTCTCAGGGACCCAGTCGCAATGTCCATGAAGTTTTGGGGCTTGGGAGACAGCCCAGCACCCCTGGGAGAGCCAGATTTGTTGAGAGCCAGAGCTCTGTTCTCCAGAGCAGGGGGAAAATCTGCTCAGCATTAGCACATGGCCACAACCTGCAAGCTATCATCCTGCCTCCTCGCTGCCAGCACACACGCTCTTGGGGTGCGTACAGGGGATTGCATTCCCTGTGCACAGGCATAAACACCCCCATGAAGTGTCTGGCTGCTGTAAGCCTTTGACCAGTGACACCACTGCCCATAGCCTCGGAGAGGCACAGCACCACGAGTGACACCAGTCCCCAGCTCGGCGTCGGGTGATGACGCTGCCAGGAAGCCTGTCTGACCCCAGCGCACTGATCCCAAGGCCAGGAATTTCCCTGGCACCCACTGCTGGCTGCTCCTACGATGAGGGCAAGATACCAGAGTTACACAGTGTTTGGGGACAGGGAGGGAGAGCGAGATGGGATTTCCTCCTCGGAGCAACTCCCCCTCCTGGAAAGTCCTCCTGTCAAAAAGTCTTCATCTTGCCCCAGTTCCATAATCATCCATCTCCAGCAGCGATTGCTACGGCATTTCAATCACTGCAAATACTTAAGCACATTCAATAGCCTTATTTAAGCCCAGGCTGTTTCAGCATCACACCCTCATGCTGCTGGGGGCTGCCCCACAAGGGACAACCGTGAACTGGACTGAGCTCAGCAGAGCTGCCCACCCCAAGGGGGTCCCCAGGAGAGTGATGGCATCTTGGAAAGCACAGACATGGCCTCTTGGACTCTCTGCACCCAGGGAATTTTCTCTCTGTTTCTTAACCCAGTGTTTTCTTGCAGAGGTTGAGGAATTTGCAGCCAGCTCCTGCTTGGTGACCTGCTCCCATCTGGTCTCATTTATCCCAGTAAATCCATCTCCCACGGCTAACCGAATTGAATACTTGCTGGCTTCCCATGCTGCAGAGCCTGAGCACTCCACACCAGGCCCAGAAAAATGAGATGCCCTGGTTAAAAGTGGCCAAGAGGAAGGAGAAGGCATTGGGTGTTGCTTTAGGACTCCAAGCGAATCAAGTGCAGCCTGGAACCAGCAGCACCATGACAGGATGAGGACCCTGGGACACAGAGAAGCACAGGAGAGTGAGAGAAACCCAGTAAGAAGCACAGAGGAGTGTCAGCCAGAGGGTTACACAGGAACCTGTTACCTTGCTAAAGGATTTGGGACCAAGTGGGTGTAACCTGCAGTGAAACAAGAAACACTGACTCCAGGAAGGAGAAAGAAGGTTTGGCCGAAGCCAAGTCTGGGGAAGGAAGATCAGTAGTTTATTTTTTTAATGTCCAAATCACTCACTAACAATTTGTGTTAAATGACAATAAATGGAAAAAAACCACCCCAAGCAAGGACTGTTTTGCCCATGACGCCCTCTATAGATGGCAGGTCACAGACCTTTCAGACAAAGCAGCTTCACCCCTGTAGCATCCTGGTCTCTAGAGAAAATACACTTCATAGCCTCACTTCCAGAAGCATCTCTGCTCCATCCACCATCTCCAACCAGCTCAGCCTGAGGGCAGGCAGTGGCAGATCTCACACCTAGCCTCTGTCATCAGCAAGAGTTGAAGCAGCTCAAGGAAGACTAGGAAATGAAAAGGGAGAACAAATGATGGGCACACAGAAGCGGAAGAGTTAGAAAGGCTCTGTGAGCAGGGTAAGGGCTGGTGTCAGGTCTGGGATTGACACATCAGCACCCAGTGCTTGTGTCTTGCACATTTACCAGCAGTGCCAGGGGCAAAGACTCGCTTCCAGGCAAAGCCAATACCACATTTCACAGGTTGCGACACCCTAAAAACCCCGCAAGCCAGCGTTTGGTGCTCAGAGGGTCGGACCTCTCCCTCTGAGTCAGCTCCAGGGGCCACTGGAGATCCTCTCTACCAGTAGACCCTGAGAGGAGATGCATCTGGTGCAGAGACACACAGGACACTGGTCTCAGACCTTGGCCCAATGCTGGAAACTCAAGAAGACGCTTACAACCCAACCGCTGTCCTCCCCTTTCCCCAGAGAGGAGAAACCCAGCCTTGAGGCTTGGGAGCCAGTAGAGATTTCTTCTTCAGCTCCTGCTCTTTCCAAGCCAAAGGAGGAAGGAGCAGCCTTTCCCTTCACATCCATGTGCTGCTCACTGGGCAGCCTGTTCCCCACGGTGAGCTGAGGCTGAGGAAAAGCCTGAGCTCACCGCGGTCTATCTCCATCATCCCCACTCCATCATCCCTGGAGTCCCCTTCCAGGACATGATGACTGCTGCTGAGTCCTTTTCTGAGGTATTGCAACTGGATGAGACACGGCCTGGGGAGACATGAAGAGGGGGAAATCCCCTCCAGTGCCTTTTGTTTATTTTGCAAATTGTGAGTCCAAATAATTCAAAGTGTCACTGCACGGAATTCCTCAGGGTGAGGAAATCCTCTGAGCACTGCTGGACCCAGCCACCACAGATCTTGGCTGTGGGGCTGCACCGGGTCCCACAATGATCCTTCCATCCCCTGCTGACTGCAGAGGAGAGAGGGGGCAGCTGGCAAGGCCATGGAGGAAGGCAGGAGTTGCAAAGGAGATGACACTGAGCCTTACTTCACACACCACAGTCACGTGTGGGTAAACCAAGCAGAGCAAAAGCAGCCCATCATCCCTGGAAAGCCATGGTGTGTCTCCAACCCACTCCAGGTGTTACAGGAGGTCTGGGGGAACATGCACCTCCCTTCTCCATCCCTTCACTGACCCCTCGCCTATCATGGCACCCTCTCCCAGCAGCCCACTCTCCCAGGCTCCCTCCCCTGCCTCTTCCTTGCTCTCCATCCCAGAGCCCTCCCATCCTGCCAGGTTAATTTGAGTTCCTCATTTGCATAGGCACCAGATCACAATGTTCTGGAAATCCCCTCTGTGGCCAGAGCTTCCTCCCCGCTCTCACAGCGTCACTGACCTTCTGCTTCACTTCCGGAGTACCAGGACACATCAGCATAGCACAAGCATCAGCCTGCAGCGAAAACAGCTGCTGATGACAAGAAACATCCATGGGCAGCACCCCACAGCCCCTGCAGACATAAAACCATGAGTAGCCCCAGGGTGCTGTGCCAAACCACAACAGCCAGGCCCTGGCTGCCCCCATCGGGGTTCAAATGTACTTAGGGACGGGGATTTATTGGGAATCTTGGGCTGCTGGGCCACTTCCACTCTGGATTTGCAGCACTGGACACTCACCATGGTCCCACTGCTCACCTCTGAGCAGGGTCAGCATGGAGGAAGCCAGTCCTGACCCAAACCAAGAAGGAGCAGAGAGCAGGAGAGGCCCAGCACCCACACCCTGTGCCCCTTCTCGCCCCATTTCCAGCAGCACAGCTCTGAATGAGGAAGCAACTGGGGTGCCTCCATGTGAAAGAGCATCCACTGAAGGTGCTGAACCCAACCCACATGATAAAAAAACACCCTAGTATGTAAAAGTGTCAGCTATTAACACATCCTCACAGCCAGGCAGGCGTGCTCATGAATCACAGCCACTGTCAGGTGAGTTCTCACCCCTGTAAGCACAGTGGGACCGAAAGAATGAGGAAGGACCAACAAGAGCAAGAGCTTTGGTTTTCATAGTGAAATTCATCTTGGTGTTTGGGGTAGAAACACAAAGAGCAGCTGGCGAGAGAGGTGGAGAGGCAGCGGGTGAAAGCACACCATGGAACCAGCCTCTATGGGTACCCAGGCTGCAGGCAGACCTCAGACCCCACAGCTCCTCACTCTCCTGCCAAGCACCCACCCTCCCACCACCCAAACCAGCCAGCCCAAAACGGGGCACCTTTCAACCCTAGCAGATCCCACCTGGTGAGCACAGACCAAACAACCTGCCAGGTACAACTTTGTGCCTGCTGGCAAGGAGCTGGGAGCTGGAATCTGTCTGTAAAATAGAAATGCTTAAATCCTTGGTGTTTATTCCAGTACCAGCTCGTTCCAGGCTTGGTTCTGCCCATTGGTGGTGGATGGTTTCTAGGGACCACCTTCAACCCTGGCACACCATCATCTCTCTGATGCCACCAGCAACGCCAGCTCTTCCCTGCTCCCCTGGGAAGCCTCATCCTGTTCTCCCTCCAGAGATGGCCAAGAACAGGATGGAAATGCCCAAAGGACAATGACACCTCTTCCAACATGCTGCAGGTTCCCTGGGGACAAGCACAACAAGTTCATGAACCCAGTGAAGTCGCTCTGGCAGGCAAAGAGAATGATGTAACCATGCTCTCCAGTTGTCCAAAAGTGAATCACAGCCTCCACACCAGCACCCCCCACCCCTCTTTTTGCTGACAAATGCCTGACACGGCTCAGCAGCCCCTGGAAGGAACAGCACAGGAGAGCCCTTTAAGCGATGCCTGGCTCCTTATCAAAACCACGCAGAGGCTGTCTGGGGCCTCCATCATGGGGAATTCCCCTTCTCCATGCCTAAAAGTAAGCTCAGCTGGGCCGGCCTTCCTGCATTTGGGGATCACAGCCGGAGAGTGCCTGGCCCAAAGGGCTCTCACCCACCGAGCCCCTCCACAACGCAGCTGGGTGAGTAGAGCCATGCTTTTCTCGGTGCGAGCGTGCCCACGATGGAGCGAGGGGAAGGCAGGTGGCTTTTCGGCTATCAGCCAAACCGTGGCACAGAGACCAGTGCAGGGGTCAGCTATTATTTTTCAGGATGAGACATTATCATCTAAACAAGAGGCTTTCTGGTTCTGTGGGATTGCATTTAGCTTTGAAGCCAGGTTTTCTGAGAGTTTACAGAGTAGCACTGGGGCTCTGGGGTGAAGCGAGCCTTTCAGGGAGCAGAAAGGAAGATGCTGCCGGTGCGTGGGGTCCCGCCACCCCGTTCCCACCTCTGGCACAAGCGCAGCTGCAGAGCACAGCACCCACTGAGCTGTCCCTTAACCCATCCAGCTGCCAGGGCGATGTCCTGGTTGGAGCAAAGGGCAGTGCGGGAAAACAATCCGGGGTTTGAAGTTTTAAATCAAAATATCGAATCGCTGAGAAGCGGCGGAGCTGTCTGAGCAGGACGCCAGGACTGGGATGGGTGGGAAGAGCAGGGTTGCAGGCCAGGACACCTCGGTGATCCCAGTAGCAGTGCAGGCAGATGGCGAGCGGCATGCCTGCCCACAAGCGGCTTTATTTACTTCTGGTTTTAATCCCTATACGCATAGCAATTAAAAAACCCCACCGTCCTCATGGCGAAGCCAACTCAAACAAAGGCCAGATAGCGATGGAGGGGAGGGTCTCCCGGGGGATTCACGAACCCAGGCAACTCCCCCTGCGCCTCCAGACGAGTTGTGCTGTTGCCGAGGGCACGGTTACCGAAGCAGCAGCCGAGGGTCCCCGACGACACGGCTCCGCTCAGGGCTGCGATCCCCGTGCGTGGCGCTAGCCCGGGGAGGGGGACGGGCGGACACACGGACTCTCCCCGCCCAGGAGGGAAGGGCCGGGCGCAGCGGGGCACACCAGCTCCTTGGCAGGGCCGAGGGGGCAGCCTGACAGCCGGGGACGCGGGTTCTCCTCCGCACGGCCCCCCACAACACACCCCCTCGCAGGACGCGGGTGCAATGGGGGCTCCTCCGCATGAAGGCGCCGCGGCTGGGCCCTGCCCTCGGCCCCGCCATTTTGCATCTCCATAAACCCGGGCGGGGGGAAGCCACGGCTGCACGGGGACCCGCTGCCCGACGGGTGGAACCCTCCGGCGGGCAGAGCAGCTCCTCCCGCCCCTCGGGACCGGGCGGACGACCGCAAAACCCCACCGCAACGACCCGCTGTCTTTATAACCCCCCCGCTGAGCCGATTGGCTGCGGCGCCTGTCCGTCAGGCTGGGACTTTCCCGGGGGCGGAGACGCTGCCCCAGTCCCTGCCCATCGCTTCCTCCCGAGGCGGTACCGGACCGGAGCGGCCCCGGGACCGGCATCGGGAGCGGCCCCGCTTTGGGGAGTGCATCGGCAGGTGAGCTCGGGGCTGTGCCCGCTGTCCTTTGGGAGAGGGATCCGGTACGGGGCACTGGGTTCCAACAGCCCCGGCGGGGGGGTCCCGGTGCTGGGGAGGGGCTGGTGGGGCTTGGCCGTATCGGGCCAAGTCTTCGTTCTGCTCGGGTGGTTTGGGGTGAAACCCCGGAGGGCGATTGGGTCGCGCCAGGACGTTTCCCGAAGAATCCGCTCCGGGTGCAGGTAGTCGTGTCGTGCCTCAGTTTCCCCTCTCCCGGGGCAGGGGCTGCCGGCGTCCTTCGCAGCTCCCGAAGGGGAAGGGGGTTTGCCGGGTGGTTGGGGTTCACCGGAGGTGGCAATGCCGGAGGGAGGAGAGGAGGAGAAAGGCTCGGAGAGGTGTTGCTTGGGGGGTCCCTTCTGTCCCCCGCTGCCGTACCCCGGGCCCAGCTCCCGGGTTCTCTTCTGCCCTCGCTGTCTCTTACACAACCCCGGCGTTTCCCCAGGCCCACGCAATTGCCTTCCGATTGTTTCTGGCTTGCGGTGCCCCTCAGGCAGGGGCTGTGCGTGGATTCAAACCTCCCCCCCGCCTCCCCCAATCCTCACCCCGGGGAACTGCGGGTTGCCAAGGCTCCGGGCGGCCTCTGCTCGATGGAACAGTCCCCATCGCATCAGATCCAGAGGCTGGAATAGCCGGAGTGGGGATGGCAGCATCCCTATCTGCCGCCACTCCTTTTTCCAGGAGGCAGTGCACAGCTTTCCTCCTCCTCTCCATCAGTCCCAGGCTAAGACCCCCACGGTGGGCAGAGGAGAGCAAGATGCTGCCTGGTAGCCCTACTTCTGGGTGAAAATGGCTCCGGTGAGGAGCCTCTCAGAGATGTCCTGTTCCTCAGCATCCCAGGCACAGGTTGCTCCTTGTAGCAGGGAAGCAAATGCAACTCTTCTTTCCCTTTAGTTCATTCTTTCCATCTGCCTGGGTGAGTAAGAGCTGTTTTCCTGCCACCAGCTCCTCTGGAGTGCATATTTCATTGAGAGTAAAGGCAGCTGGAGCCAGGAGACTGGACTGTCAATGCTGGGGTGAGGTCTGGAGCCACTAAGGCTCCAACCTGGCATGTCCTTGAGAGCTGTCTCTGTGGCAAGGCAAAGTAAACAATAAGTAAAGAGGAGAGGCTTTTTGCAGCTTTTGGCATCGTTCCTGGCACTGCAAGAAATTCCTACAACACCCATTTGGCCTGACCTATGCCAGACTGACTTATTTAGCACAAGGCCATGGGTTGTTGCTTGTCAGCAGCTGGTTCAAAACACTCGTGGGTGGAGGAAGCTGAGCCATCTACTCGTGTGGCATTGCAGATTGCATTTTAAAGCAGTGATTCTTTTGCTTTGGGTGACAGAGGAAGTAGCTTGGTGATGCCACTGCCTTCTGCTGCTTGGTTGTTGCCCAGCTGAAGCCAGCAGGTTGGACGTGAGTAGCCTGGGTTGTGTTGGAGCTGCAAGGAAAGAGGGTGGCTGTGCCTTGCTCTGCTTTTGAGGGCTGTGTCAAGCAGCCATGATAGCTACTGAGCTCTGTGGGGGGGAAGAAACAGAGAAGGCAGCATGAAGCGAGATGTCTTTGCAGCAGAAGGCAGCATCTTGCATAAAACATCACCGCTCCAGCCAGGGGAATACCACCACCAAGGCTGGCACCAGAGCTTGGACTTGTAGCAAGGAGCTCTGCAGCTGTGTGTGGTTACTCCTGTTTGTAAACCTAGCTCCCAGTGGGGAAATACTTCATCGTCCTTGTGAGCAGCCTCCTCAGAAGCAGGTTGTTTTGCAAAGTGAAGCCTCTGTGGGAGGTGGGTTTCCTCGACAAGTGTGGGATTTCTGGCTGGAGCACCTATGTAACATCTGCTGCATTTCACCTGGGACTCGTCTTTCCCACCCTCTCTCAGCAGCTAGCCAGGCTGGGAAGACAAAATGCTTCATGTGGAGGCTCAGACCTTTTGCTTTGAGACCTGAGCCTTGCAGTGCCTGCTTTCTTCTTTCACTGCTCCTAGCCCAGGGGACTACAGTGCCCACAAAGTCCCTTTATTGCTGCTTCCTCCCAAAGCCAGCTCTGCTTTTGCTTCCCTGCAAATCAGACCAGCCTGGCAGTGCTTGTCCCTGGGGCTGGGGAGCTGCTGGAAGGGAAAAGAAACCAGACTGGAGGCTGTGGAGCTTTATTGATTTCCAGTAAAACAATCAAACAAAAAAAATAATCCCTCCATAGTGTCTTTTTGAGTGGCTTTTTCTTTTCTGAGGAGGAGGAGGAGGGATGCCAGCGGTTTGACAGCCCCAGTGACAGGATAATGATGCTGTGACAGCCTGCAAGGATTTGCTTTCACTTGCAATCCTGGCAGGGAGGAGACTTCTTGGGAATGTTGTATGCTGGGGTAAGGAAAACCCCTTTCTCCAAAGGGCTGGGCTGAGCCTCCACCATGGATTTTGGCATGGGAAAGGGTGGGTTGCCAAGCCTGCAGCTTCAGGAGGCTGGTCCCCTCCCCGGGGGTTGCTGCCGAAAGCAAACCTCCAGCGGTGCCAGCCCACTCGCTGTGCCGGATTCACATCCTCTGCCTTTCTATTTTCAGCTCTTTGGTAATTTTAAAACAGGAATAGTTTCCTTAATTTCCTCCTTCTGCATGGCTGGCGTGGCACTGGCTGTGGCACCGTGGCCACGCTGTATGGCAGGGAACAACTTGGCCACAGCTACATGATGCCACCTCGCTCCCAAGCCTCACACCCTGCCTTTGTCTTTACCTCTGAGTCTCTCGTGCTCTCATTCTCTCTTTTTGCTGAGTTGTCATCAAAATTTACTGCCTAAAGGTTCCCCTCTTGCAGCCAGCCATGCCCACAGGTGACGGTGGCATCTGGTGACAGGACATGGAGCTGGTGAGCTAGAGCCATGGCCCGTGGTTGGCCCTCAATGCCCCCCCGGTGTTGTGAAATACCATCAGACTAGCTTAGGAGCTGTTGATTGACAGAAAGAGAAGTGTTTTCTGGTGGTTCGGTGGTTTCTTCTGGAGCTTGTGGTAGTCATGTTTTCTTTGTGTTTCTAACCATCAATAGGTTCTGGTCCTCTCCTGGGGTTTTTATTGAAACATGAGATTTGTCGCTGAAGATCTCACCTTTCAGAGCTCTTAAGAAGGAAGAAAAAAACAACCCAAAAACAAAACACAAAACCCCATGACTGGGAAGAGGGAGCTGGTCCAGGGTCCTGTGCCCAGGGTGACAGCTCAGTCCCATCTACTTGCAGAAGTGGGGCTGTTCCTCCACTCTGGGCAAACCCACCCTGACTCTCTGGTGATGGACTTATACTGTGAAAACCCTTTTCTCTTGTTGGGTCTTGTTTGTTGGTGAATTTATGGCTGGTCTGTGCTTCAGTCAGCTGGAGATAGCTCAGTTCCTCTCCCTGGCTGCACACTTCTGGCAAGGCACAGGAACAGCCTCTGCTCAGCACACACGGCAGCTCCTGGGGGTCACCACCTCCAGCCCCTTGGGAGCTGCCAGCTCCCCATGCGAGGCCATGGACAATGGTGGGGGGTTGGTGGAAGAGGCAGAGCAGGAGGAAGGTGAGACCTACCAAGACAGATACATCTGCAGAAAGCAAACCACTGCTGAGGCTGCACATAATTACCTGCAGTCGAGGTGGGTTTTAATTGCTGCTCTACTTGTGGATGCTGCCAGGTGACAGTTGTCATCTGGAAAGTCCCCGTGTCCCCTGGGCAGGTGGGTCATTAAACCAGTGATCAGTCTGGATTGCTCGTTACATTAGCACTGGTGTGTGGTCAAGATGGTTTTGGGTACAGGCTTCCACCCTTCCTCTTTCAAAATGCTGCCCCCTCCCCAGCCCTCCCTGCTCACACGTGCCCAGCTGCCTTGGCTGGGTGAAGAGCACTTGGGGGTGCCCATGGGTCTCCCCGTTGTCCCCCTCCACCCTCCCCCAGCAGCTGGCTCTGCAGGCAGCACCCCAGCTCCAGCTGGCATTGCTCCCAGGGCTGTTTCAGCTGCCCTGCTTTAGAGAGAGCTGGCTTCAGCAGTTGGAATTGGGTGATGGGGGTGGGTGTATTTTTAATAAGTTGAGCCATAATACACAGCAGCTGCGTTATCACGCCCAGGAGGTGGGTGAGACCTGGGGCTGGGACAGCTGGGTGGCATCCCCAAGCGAGATCTCTTCAAGGACATGGCCTTGGGCCACCCACAAGTCCGAGGAATGAAAGAGGTGAACAGTGCACTGTGTGTGTGTGTTTCCTCTCCTACCTTGCTGCTGGCCCAGAGCATGCCTGGCTGTTCCCCATGCCCCGGTCTGGGACACCGTGCCACTGACAGGCGGTTTCTCTGGCAGAGCCGGAGGGCAGAGGGGGTCCCTGATCATAGAATCATAGAATCATATAATTTTAAGGCTGGAAATGACCCCTAAGATCATCTGGTCCAACCATTAACCCACCACCACCAAGTCTACCCTTAGACCATGTCCTCAAGCACTGCAACCGTCTGTTAAACCCCTCAAGAGATGGGGACTCAACCCCCTCCCTGGGCAGCCTGTTCCAGTGCTTGATGACTCTCTCAGTAAAGAAGTTCTTCCTAATATCCAACCTAAATTTTCCCTGGCGCAGCTTGAGGCCATTACCTCGAGTTCTGTCGCCTGTTACTGGGGAGAAGAGACCAACCCCCACCTCACTGCAACCTCCTTTCAGGTAGCTGTAGAGAGCAATAAGGTCTCCCCTCAGTCTCCTCTTCTCCAAACTAAACATCCCCAGCTCCCTCAGCCTCCTCGTAGGGCCTGTTCTCCAGACCCTTCCCCAGCTCCCTCAGCCTCCTCGTAGGGCCTGTTCTCCAGACCCTTCCCCAGCTCCCTCAGCCTCCTCGTAGGGCCTGTTCTCCAGACCCTTCCCCAGCTCCCTCAGCCTCCTCGTAGGGCCTGTTCTCCAGACCCTTCCCCAGCTCCCTCAGCCTCCTCGTAGGGCCTGTTCTCCAGACCCTTCACCATCCTCGTTGCCCTTCTTTGCACACGCTCCAGAACCTCAACATCCTTCTTGAAGTGATGGGGCTCTTCTACCCCCCACCCTGGTGCTGCTGTGGGTTAAGGCTTTTGTTGTTGCAGACACCCCTGCAAACAGAATCCTTTGACCCTTTTTGCCCCCAGAAATATCCTGTGGTGAGCAGGATGCTTCCAGTGGCAGCGCTTGACTCCACACTGGTGGGACTGGATGCTCCTGGACTGGGTCTCTGTCACCACGGGGATGCAGGGTCAGGTGGCTGCCACCTCCTCGGGGACTCCCACGCCCCACAGAGCGAGAGCCGGTCTCGGGTGGGGGTGCTGGTGATACTTCATCGTGTGACACTTCTCGTGGCCGTGAGTCACCCCGGCACGTTAACCCCAAGGAGGGGGAAGTGCCTTCACCTGGGACACTTCTCCACTGGCCAGCGAGCAGTGAGGCAGTACTGCCTCTCTCAGTGTGGCCCCTCCCAGACCCCTGCACAGTCAGGACCAGGGAATTGCGATGCCATCGGGGGCCAGAGGAAGGTGACACTGTGCTCTGTTGCCTTGCAGGGATGCCTGGCTGGGAGGTAGGCGACTGAATGGCGGGCATGGAAGGGAGAGGACCCTACCGCATTTACGACCCCGGCGGGGGGACGGAGGAGAATGTGTCCACAGCCTTTGAGAGGCTGGTGGAGGAGAACACCAGGCTGAAGGAGAAGATGCAGGGGATCAAGTCTATCGGTAACTGCTGCTTGGCTGGCGGATGGGGTTCTCATTTGGGGTACCTCAGCCTGTGCCTATCAAGTCTGGGGGCTTCTTGCTCTGATGAGTGCCTTAAGAAGCTGGGGGTCTTGGTGCTGGACTTAGTAAAGTTCTCCCCATCTTGGGGGTCGATGAGGATGTCTGGGCTTGTTCACATGGGGGGGTGAAGAAGGAGCAAGAGGCTCTGGCTGAGCTCCAGGGGTGCTTTGAGATGGGATGAATGACTGGAGAGAGGAAATCAAAAGGCAAAGCGCTGGAGCAAGGCCAGATTCCCAGAGCCCTGCAGTGACAGGGCAGAGGTGCCCACATCTGCTCTACCTTTGCCAGAAGCCCCTGCCTCCCACAGCCCTGTCGTGTCTGGGGCATTTCCCAGGTGCTGCTCCAAGACACCGGTGTTGGGCACTCCCTGTGACGGCAGGGATGTGACGGCACTGAAACGCCCCAGTCAGGTCGTGCCACCCCCTTTTTCCTTCTCAGCTGCATTCCCCCACTTGCTCCCCAGTTTTGTTTTCGGTCTCATGCCTCAGCTTCTGCTTTCAAGTCTTGCTTCTGCAGCTGAATTTCCACCTGCCTCGTGATTCCTGTCTTGTCACCGTGCCCCTACCTAGGACCAGGACCCACTGGCATGAAGGCAGCCACCCAGGATGGGGAGAGGATGGCATTGCTGATGCCAGACTCCCAAGCTGGCAGGCTGCACCCTGCACCATTAGACTTAAATTTGGCTCTTCTGGGGAGGAGAGGAGACCTGGGAGAGGTGCAGTGCTGCCCCTCTGCCTCCTATAACCAGTCCTGTGTGTCAGCGTGGGGGACTGCAGCCAGGTAGCCACTGGTACAGCTTTGCCATTGGATTTGGTCAAGCAAAGATCTTTCTGGATGAAGGACTGTGTCAGATGCTTTTCCACTCTAGCAGGGAGCTTGGTGCTGGTGGATGGAGCTGCTGCAGGGCAGGTGCCCAGGGAAGGGAGTTTGAGAATCTTTCTGTTGTCCACGTCAGGAGAGATGCTGGAGGAGTCCCATGTGGAGGTGTCCAAGCTGCGGCAGATAGCAGAGGACCTTGTGAAAGACAACAAAATGCTGGTGGCAACTTCCTTTGGGGACTTGGTGGAACCTGGAGGTAGGAGACAGGAGGCTTGCTGAGGATGGCTTGGAATCCCAAGCTCAGGGGAAGGGAGAGAGTGTAAAGGAGACTTTCATGAGGGTTTCTCACAGCCCTCTTGTCTCCAGAGTGTGTCAAACCACTGCCATCCTCCCTTTCCCCGGAGGGAGGTTTCTGTCCAATCCCCATAGCTGGGAAAGAAGCCATTGTGTCCCAACATTTTCTCTCTGTATCCCTGCACTGTCTGGGGACAGGCCCTGCTCTCCAGAAGGCTCACAGCTGCCTCCTGTCCCCTCTCCGCAGCTGTCGGACCTGATCCCAGCTCCACACAGGCTGCTCCAGGCAATGCCCAGCCGGACACAGAAGCACGGAAATCTCCTCCAAGTGTGAGTCTGAGTGGGAGAGCTGGTGCTGGCATGGCCAAAGGGGAGACCCCATCTAGTCAAAGCATCAGGAGGCAGCCTTTAGTCTCTTGAAACAGGGATAAACCTGAGAGGAGGGGTCAGCTTCCCTGCTGTGCTCCTGTCCTGGTGGTCCCTGTCTCTCTGGGGTGGGCATCTTGGCTTGCTGTTCCCCAGGGAGACCTGACTTGGCCTCTCCTTGCAGGGATCCTCCTCAGAGTTTGAGATCGTTGCTGTTGAAGCACAGGGGTTTCCCCAGGACATCGGGAGAGTGGTGAGTGGCCCTGGTACCTGCTGGATTTGGAGGGCTGTGGGTGGAGAGTCGAGCCCATGTATGTGATGGGGCTGGGACACTTGTCATGGCAGCCCTTGGGCAAACAGCAGAGGAGGGATAAACCATGCCCAGGTGTTCCCAGGGGAGCAGAGCCAGCCCAATGTGACCCCAAGGACAGTGCTCATGCTGCAGTGCCCAGCCTCTGCCACCAGTGACAGTGAGGGGACTTGGGTGGTCTGCAGGCAGGAGGGAACCATGCAGCCCCTCAGCTGGTCCTTTTTGTGTCTCCCTGGGGCTGGAGGGCTCAGGAGTGATGGCATGTGTGTCCTAGCATGTGCCCCCCATGCTTGGCCAAGGTGGGGAGAGGGGACACTGTGCAAGCTGCCTGGAAAGGGCTCCAGAGTACAAGTGGCCTGGCTGGGTGGCCCGGGCTCAGCAAAGCAGCCACAGACTGACAGGGACACTGGTGTCTCCAGGTGCCACGTAACAGTGACAGCAAGGGCTGCAATGACCCAAGAAGCCATCAGTGACACTCTGACACTCACCTCTTGACAACCACACTGAGTAGGAGGGCCAGGTCTCTTCTCCAAGCACTGTCATTGCTGACAGGGGCTGCTCCAGCCAAGGCACCTCTGTGTGCTGCCATCTGAGTGTCCCTCCAGCTGGCACTGCTCCATTGTGCCCTACTCTGGCTTCTTGTGTGTGCTGGGAGGACAGGGAGCAGGGGTGGGGAGCCCAGGGGGACAAACGTCAACCTCCACGGCATGGCACCAAGAAGGGGAGAGGTTGTTGTTGCACATCCCTGTTGGCATTGTCCAGAGAGGCTCCAGGAGGGGTTGAGTCTTGTTGGACACTCTGGGGGTGCAGCTGTGGGGTGATGGGGAGTGGGTGGAGCTTGGGGATCAGGTGCTGGCATCTGAGCCGAGCGCTAGTCCTGTGCTTGCACCCAAACTCTGCCAGGTGCCCCAGCCAGGCTGAGGTCCTCTCTGCCTCCCCTTGCTGACCAGTGCTGGTGGGAGGAACCAGCCATGCTATGACCCACACACATCCTCCCATGGCAGTTTGGGGACTGTAAACCCCAGGACACGCTGGGATCCTCCCCCCATGCGGGTGCTGTCCCGGGGCATTCCCACGGGTGGCTGGGTGAGTCAGCAGGGCCGGGAGCAGCGGGAGAAGGTGTGCCAGTGCTTCCCCACCTCCTCCCTGGCAGTGCCGCTGTGCCAGGTGGTGGAGGAGGTAGCCAGCCATACCAGAGGAGGAGGAGGAGGCTGCTGGGGACACCCCTTGTGCATGGGTGGGGTGTGCTGTGACGCTGGTGGGTGTGCCCTGACCCAGACTCTCCTGGCCACTGTTGAAATCTCGTGCATCACCCTCTTGGCTGACGCCTGCCACAGAGCCTGGGTTCCCTGCGTGGTGTGGTGGGCAGGGCAGCTGCAGAGCCATGCCAAAGGGTGGGAGGAAGGAGTGGATGGGGGTTAGGCTATAGCCACCCCTCCCACAGCAAACCTCAGCTCCCAGTGCAGACTGGGGAGTCCGTGGTAAGGACATTCTTGGGAGCTGCTGGGATCTCTAGTCCTGTTGCTGAGAGGGAGAATGGGTGAGAGGTGGAGATGCCCCTGTTGCTGTCAGCAAGCTGGGAGCATGTTCTGCTCAGGCTGCTGAGGACCATGGGGAGTCCACGGGCTGGGAGAGCTGCCATAATGTCCCCTTCCACCCAGGGACTTGGTGTCCCACGTCCACCAGCTGGGAGTCAAACCTGTATAAAGGCAACACAGTCTTTTGGTGTAACAAGATGTTGTGGAGTCAGTGCTGGCCCAGCTCCCTGCTGCAGCCCTGGATGGGGGACAAGGCTGACCTGCCCCAAGGGGGAACTTTGCAATTCTTCTTGAACTGCTTCATCCCCATCCCCAGGACTTGGAGCAGCCACCAAACGAGGACACCAACCTGCTGCCCCAGCTGCAGCAGCTGGAGAACACGCTGAGTGGCTGCACCAAGGAGGCCAGCAAGGACCAGGTCTTCGTGCGCATGGGCTACATGGCCTCTGAGCTCAAGCGCCTGGCTTCCAAGGTGCACAAGAATGAGCAGAGAACATCGTTCCTGCAGGTGAGCAAGGGCCCACTCCACTCTTCATGGGTTCCCCCCCACCCTTTTTTAAATCTTTTTTTCCCACCAAGTCCCTCCTGCCCTTCCTGAGGTGGACACCCACCCATGTGCTAGGACTGGGTGGGCGGTGGGTGGCCAGACAAGCTCCTGGGGCTGGTGGTGGTCTTCACACTACCTGCATTCACCCCCCAGACACTGTGTGAGACACTGCATAGTGAGAACAAGGAGCTGCGAACCAAGCTGGAGAGGGACCTGGAGCAGAGAAACCAGGCGCTGGAGAAGCTCAGGTGAGGGTGGGTGGACAGAAGGAGGACAGGGCTGCCTGAGGTTCTTCTTCCCACTGACCTGGCCCTCCTTGCCTGCAGGTGTGAGAACCAGGAGCTCCGGAGGATGGTGACACTGAGCAGCCAGGACAGTGGGAAGAGGGAAGCTGCTGAGCAGCAGCAGGTGAGGAGACAGTGTCACCTTCGGAGAGGGCTGGGAAGGAGGCGAGGAGCAAACTTGACACATCAGCAAACGTTTTAATTGAGCACCCAGTTTGTCCCAGTATGACCAGAAGGACTTCTCAGGGTCTGGAGGGGATGGGGGAGGCTGTGGGAGGGGAACTGCCTCGTCTTTAGCCGGCCTCGGGCACAGCCTCCACAAAAGCCCTGAGGGTCCCCCCCGTGCGCGTCCAGCAGAGCGGGGCCGCGGTGGAGAAGGCGCCGGGCAGAGGAGAGCTGGAGGCCAAGGAGAAGAAGGTGAAGATCCTGGAGCACCAGCGCAGGGAGGTGAGGCTGGGGCTGGGAGGGAGGTGCTGCCAGGACCAGGGTGGGACCGGGACAGGGCTGTGGAGCCGCAGGGAAGTGCTCCCAGAGCCGGGGTCTCCGTCCAGTTGGTCCCCGAGGTGCTTCTGAGATGGGAAGCTGCTGGGTATTGCCATAGTTGGCTCGGGGCAGGGCTTGGGCTCCAGTTCAGCTGCTCCTCTCTCCCTGCAGCTGCTGGAGGTGAACAAGCAATGGGATCAGCACTTCAGAGCCACGAAGCAGAAGTATGAGCAGAAGGTAGGGCTGGATGCCTGGGAACCACATCTCTGCCCAGTGCCAGTTGGGGGGTCTTGGGGGGAGACCAGCTGCAGGGGAAGGTTTTGGGGCTCCTTCCCCCAGTATGGGTCCTCCTGGGCAGGCCAACATCCCTGCTTCATCCCGGCAGGTCGCTGACCTGCACCAGGAGCTGGCTGAGGCCCGACGAGCGCTGACCGAGCTGGAGTCGGAGAGGGAACAAAAGCAAAGGGACTTTGACCGCAAGTTGCTCCTGGCCAAGTCCAGGATTGAAACAGAGGAGGTGCGTCCCTTGGGAAGCGGGGTGGGGAGCTGATGGCCCCATTGCTGTGCCCTGTCTGATCTCCATGCCCCCCCACCCATGGGTCCTGCAGGCAGAGAAGGAGAGGCTGGCCATGGAGGTGAGGGACCTGCAGCAGAGGATGCGGTTCCTGCAGGAGCAGCTGGCTCCAGTCACCAGGCAGCGGGAGTACCAGGAGAAGGAGATCCAGAGGCTGAACAAGGTGGGGGACAGGGAAAACCCCTCCCTGTGTTTTGGGGCGTTTTGTTCTCTGGCCTCTTCTCCCCTCTCAAATCCCAAAGTGACCCTGATCAACTCCCACCCAGCCCCTTGCCCAGGCAGGACTTTGTCAGATGATGCCCACCACGTCTCCCTCGGCCCCCAGGAGAGGGGGGTGATGGGTGTCTGTACTCTGTCTCTTGCCCAAGTACATCCACTTCCCATGCTGGGCATGTATCCATGGCCCACTGGAGATACCACAGCACCTCTCTGACCCCCCTTCCTGCTCCTCCTCTTTCTCTCTAGGCACTTGAGGAGGCCCTGAACGTCCAGGCCTCCCCACCACCCATCTTTGCCAGCACCATGGAGCCAGTGGGAAAGATGCCACAGCAGGAGCTGCTGACCCAGAACGAGCTCCTCAAGCAGCAGGTAGGGCAGGACACAAAGCTGCTGGAGGCAGGGAGGGAGCTACATGCTCTGGACCTTCCTGGCAAAACACCTGTGTGGTGAGGAGCAGCCCAGCCGTCCTTGTTGGGTGTCTGTGCCATGGTTCTGGGGAGGGGTGTACCACACTCAGCATCCTTCAGCTGGAGGGAGCATGGCTGTGGGCCACCGTGCCAGCCCACCAGCCTGGGGATTGATATAGCTGGTGTGATCAGGGTTGGCAAGGCAGTGACAGGGTGTTTGGGGGAGCTGCCCACCCTCAGCCAGGTGCACCCACACCCCTCCCTCCTGCCAGGTAAAAATTTTCGAGGAAGACTTCCAGCGGGAGCGGAGTGACAGGGAGAGGATGAACGAAGAGAAGGAAGAGCTGAAGCAGCAGCTGGAGAAGCTACAGAAGCAGCTGGTCCTCTCCAACAACCAGGTGAGCAGCACTGGGTGCAGCAGCAGCACCTGGGGAGCCCCATTTCCCCAGGTCTATCAGAGGGGTGTTCATCCCAGTGTCACAGTACCCGTACCCAGCTTGGAGCAGGGTGGGCTGAGTGGGGACAGAGGGGCTGGAGTTGTGGTTTTGCTGCTGCTTCTCCCTGCCAGAGCATCTCCCTTCACTCCAGTCTTCCTCTTGCCACTCTCCTGGGGGTCTGATGAGGGTGGACTGGTGCAGGCATTCCCTCAGGGCACAGCAGCGTCCCCCACCCCACAGAACACAGGGGTAGCAGGGTGGACTCTACATTAATCCCTCCTTGCTCCCAGCTGCGAGCCTCCAAGGACGACTGCCAGAGGGAGAAGGAGGAGAAGGAGAAGCTGAAGAAGCTGCTGAAACAGCACAAGCAGGTGGGGACGGGTGAAAACACCCTCCCGGGTGGAGGGGCAGCTCTCAGCTGGGCAGCAGATGGTGGGAGCGGGCTGCTCTCGGAGCTCTCCCCAGCATCTCCCCTGGCTCCTCACAGGCATCCGGAGAGAGGCTGCACCCCGAACCGGTGCCGGGGCCGCTGGGCCCTGCCTGCCCCATGTACCAGTACCAGTACAGCCCCCCCGTGGCTCACCCGGTGTACCACGGCTTCGACGAGTGGCAGCAGATCCGATACCCGCCAGCGGTGCCGGGCGAGCACACCCCAGGACAAAACTTCCACCATTTCCCCCCGGTGAGTGTCTACTGTGCCGACACAAGGGTGACCAGAGGGTCCCATGGGACAGGACTGGGGCTTGCTGGGGAGCAAGTGGCTTTTCCATGATCCCTTTGTGCTTGACATCCCCGATAATTGTCTGTTTCTGTTCCCCCTCCGGCAGCCCGAGTACCCCTGGCGCCCGCCCTGCGCCATGGCTCGCAGCCAGAACGCTCAGGCAGTGGCCGGGGTGAAACCGGTCCCCAAGGACTTGGGTAAGGCTTGGACCCACGGTGAGAGGGGAGCATCCCTGTCCTTCCCCTGAGACCTTGGGCAGGTGTCTGGACCCTTGGGTGGGGTGTGGGATGTGGGCTTGCCAGCCACTGGCCCCTTCAGCCCCCGCCTCTGGTCAGCCGAGGGGTGATTTTGCTGTGGTGTTTGTCCCTCATCCACCCCTCCCACCATCCCCACCAGGCACAAGCCTGAACCCCAGCAGCCCACAGCAGTCTGTGCTTGGGGCTAACAACCCTCCCGCTGCTGGGGTCACTCCCATGGGGCACGAGGAGCCAGACTCACCCTGTGCCACCCTCTCTTGTGTCTCAGAACAGGCAGGTCCCGGATTGCCCTAACGCCAAGGACGAGCTGCGCTGCGCTGCCGGCCAAAGAAGAGTAGGGTGTGTGTGTGTGCCTGTGTGTATATACCTAGGAGCTTCCTCCAGCTGCCCATCCCCATGCGTGGACATGCAGTGGCCGTGGCCGTACCTGTGGCCTGGAGCAGCTCAGCAGTGCATCCCCACGAGGAAAGTGTGAAGGAGGGACCGCAGGTGCCACCATGGTGGCAGCCAACACAGGGTCAGTCCCCTGTGGCTATCCCTTTCCCCACGAAGCGTCAGGCTTGGCATCGCTGTAAACCCGTGCCAGGTCCTCTGGGAAGATGAACTGGTGTTTCCCAGGAGCTGCCCTAGTCTGGGGGCTTCAATCCAGGCCCTGAAGGAGCGGGTGACAGCGGGGACTCCAGCACTGGGAGCTCCCGTGCTCGCAGGCGTGTGTGTGTGTGCCTGCTGTAGCCACGGCCCGTGCTGAGGGGGCTCAGTGTCTTTGTATTTATTTAAGGACTGAAGCGTAGCCGAGTCTCTCTGGTTTTCCCTGGAAGCTGTGTCCCTTAGGGAAGGCTGGGCACAGGGCTGGGAGGGGTGTCGGGGCTGCTGCTCCCTGTGTGCAGACACAGCACCTGCCAGGGGAACCCAACCCCTGCATGGGCACCCCAAGAGTTATTCCCCGCCAAGTGCGTACCCCAGATCTTGCCCAGGCACTGGGCTCAGCCCCTTGGTGTCCCTGCTCCTGTCCACACCTCTGCCAGGGCTGGGACCCCCCTGCTCCCCCCTTCTGCTTTTCCTTGAAGCACTGGCCTTGGGGACAACCTTAAATTGAACAGAGCAAATCTTCCTCCAGGAAAACAAGTCGGGGCAGGTGGAGGGGACGGACACACACACCCTCCCTCCCCCCATTTCTGCAAGTGTGACTGCCATGTGCATGACAGCAGGACCCCAGGGGGAGGGGCTGCTCCACACTCCTCATTTTGTCCCCCTGTGCTTTGCCCTGACACCCCCCTTCTCCACGCACTGGGCTGTGATGATAAATCCAGGGTTACTGAGTTTCTCCAGCTGGGAGCCACCCCTCCCTGCTGGTACCCCTGGGCTGGTTGCTGTGCCCCCCTCTCCCTCCTCCCCACCCTCCCTGACCAAGAAGCAGGGCTGCACATTTGCAGAGCCTTTATTTGGCATTTCTGGGGCAGGGGGAGAGGGGCTGGCCCTCCCCAGATGGGAGAGGAGCACGTCCCTGCACCGGGACCACGGGCAGCTTGAATGCACTGAAGAGCTGCTCCGTACCCAGCAGGATCAGGCCAGGCCCAACCCACACCGGGGGCTTTCGGGCTAAGCCTTCATGGAGACGTCATCTTCTGCTTCGGGGGTGGCTGTCCCCTGCACCCTGCTGCCTGGCAAGGCAGGGGGGCAAGCTGGTGGCCAGGAGGAGATGGCACTGCCTGGGGGTCAGGGGGGAGGTGGGATGCAGGGATAGTGGGACATGTCCCCTTCCCATCACTGAGGTCTCTGCCACGGGGTTGCCCAGCCCAGCATCCACCTGGGAGGGGGTGCCAGAGGTGGTAGTGATGGAGGGGACAGCGTGCTGGTGGGGCATTTGGTTCCTGCTGATGGCAAGCATCCCTGAAGGGGATGGATGGGGAGCAGTGGGGCAAAGCCCCTGCTTCTACTGGCCGTGCTGCTGCTGCTGCCTCATGTAGGCAATGATGTCATTCTTCACGACAGCAATGTTGGCACGGTGGTACCAGCGCATGACAGGCACGCCATCAGGGCCCACCAGGAACTTCTCGAAGTTCCACTTGATGTCGTGGTTCCGTAAGGGCTCCCAGAAGAGGTTCTTGGGGTTCCCAAACTCTTCTGCCACCGGGGGACAGGCGTTCTGCAACAGGGGCCAGCACATTACCACCTCGTCCCCTCCAAAAAAGCTGGGCACCCTTCCCTCCCCCACCCTGCTGCCACCCTGGCACCCACCTTCAGGAAGGTGTAGACCTTCTGCTCCTTGGCCCCATTCACATCCCCTTTCTGGAAGAGCTGGAAGTTGGGGACAAAGCCACCTCCTGGCCGGACGTACCTGCAAGGGAAGGGTGGGCAGAGCACCATGCCACAGGCAGCCCTTGGTGCTGCACAGAGGTACTGGGGGACCCCAAAGCATGCAGTGCCAGGCCGGGGCACAGGCAGCAGGAGCGTATGCACCCACTGCCTGGCTGGGGAGCCCAGCTGGGGGTATAGGGGGGTGCCCCACAGCCCTTCTGCAGTACTCACTTCAGCGCAGGGAGGATCTCTGAGTTCTGGCCAGGTTCCTGCTTCCCAAACTGGTTGGAGGGGAAGCCCAGGACAACGAGCCCATAGGGCCCCAGCTCATTTTGTAGTGCATTCAGTTCTGCATGCAGAGCCGGACGGGGTTAGCAGGGACTTGGGTTCACAAATCCCACCCAACCCCTGCACTGACCCCCTCAGAGCATCCCTGGCCTTGCCAGGTCGTGGGGAGCAGTCATTACCCCTTCCCCCAGCTCCCCAGAGCAGGACAGACCACAGGGACCTGTGAGGGCTGGATTCCCAGGAGATGCCACCTGCTCCCCAGCTGCCCTGTCCCCAGTGGTCCCCATGCCCTATGGGACCCTTACCCAGGTACTGCAGGGTGAGGCCTCAGTACGTGGCCACATTGACGAAGAGCACCATCTTCCCCGTGTACTTCCTAAAGGGGACATACTCGTCCCCGTCGATGGTCAGGGCCCCGTAGTCATAGATGGTGCCCTGCACGGAGCCGTAGCATTTCACCTGTGGGGTGAGGAGCATCCGGTGGGACCAGGCTGGGGGATGGTGGCCAGCCCTCCCACCAGAGCAGGGGTGTCCAGCAGCTGCCTGCCTTGTCTCTCCTGCTCCAGCCAGGCTTTGGCATGCCGAGGTCGGGGGGGCAAGGGGGCAGGTCAGGCTGGAGTGTGCATGTAGATGCACACACGTGCACACGTGTGCACGAGTGTGCATGTAGATGCACACACGTGTGCATGTCCCACCAGAGGGACTGGCTGCAGCTGGAGGGATGTTTACCGGGCCGTGGCCAGGCAGGAAGAGGAGAGGCTGGAAAACAGCCTGAGCTAGTGTGGAGACCAGCCCCAGCCTCTCTGGGGCTGCAGGCAACCCCCAGCCCTGCACCCACCTCTCTGGGGAAGGGACACCATGGAGCAGCACCGGTGGCTGTGCCACGGCCGAGCCAGGCCCTGGCAAAGGAGGGATGGGGGTGAAGGAGGGATGGGGGTCGGATCAGACCCGTGCTGGGGTGCAGCAGCCTCTGCCTGCGGTGCTGCAGGGGTTAACCCACGGGAGCCCATCTCCTGTTCCCATCAGGGGACCCGGTCTCACACAAGTGCCATCTCTGGGCTATTTCGGGAGCTGGCAGGAGATAAACTTGTCACAGGGGCTCTGCCCGCGGAGCTCAGCCTCCATGGGGCCGGGGAGCCCGGCGGCAGGGCTCTGCTTCGCCCTCCCCGGAGTGCGGGGGCTGGCCGGGGGCTGTGGGTGACAGCCACCCCTGCTCTATGCCCGCCGGGGACACAGCAGCACCCACCCCCTAAACATGGGTGGACCCCCCTGGACACTGTGCATGGAGCCAACCCCCGCGCTCTTCCCCTGGGGGGGTCACTGAGGGGGGACGGACGGGACACACACAAGGCTCTGCCTTCCTCCTTCCCCAAGCCCAGGGCAGCGATTCCCCCCTTGGAAGGACTAGATCAGACACACACACCCCCCCGAGACCCAGGCACCCCGGGTATTGGGGGGGGTGTCAGAAAGCCACCCTGCCCCACCTCCGCGGGCAAGCCTTGGGCGGGTCCCCAGGGTGCCACATCCCACCCCCCACACCCCCCCACGCTCCCCTGCAGCCCCCCTCCGTGGGGTGGTGTGTGGAGGGGTGTCCCCCCACGCTCTTCCCTTCTCCCTCTCCTGACTGTGCCCCGGCTGGACGAGCCCAGCCAAGAATAGGGGCAAAATCCAGGCGCTGCGGGACCAGCCCCCCATGGCCAGGGCGGGCGTGGGGTGCGGGCACCCTCCTCACACCCCCGGGGGAGAGCGGTGTCGGGCGGGAGGGACCCCTCCGCCCGTC
>VXBZ01012876.1:100794-195529 GCA_013399135.1 Heliornis fulica | reverse complement strand
CTCCGTCTCTCCATCGCAGCATAATCTTTCTTAAGTTACATGTTAAAAAGACTGGTTTTGTCAAGTAAAAAAGCAACACAAATCAGCACAACAAATTTTACCAAAGAGTTTAAAAGATATGTTGAGTTTACAGAATAATTTAGTTAAATCTACCAAAGGACCAGTTACAAAGACCACAGTATAAAACCCACTTACAGTTTCATTATTTTTAGAATTTCCCTTACCATTTCCAGTATTCACAATATAAAAGACGATAACCCTTCCAGCTGAAGAGAACAGATAACCACACTCAGTCTTTTCAAAGGCACTCAGCTTGCTTTTTGTAGTTTATTTTTTTTAAGTTTGGCAGATACCAAATTGATACTGCTTTCACCATTTGCTGGCTCAACAGTCTCTTCAAAGGTTCACACAATGTGACAAATAGTACTTGGTAGCCAAGCACAAAAATATCATGTACTTTTTTGGGGCATTTATTCTGTGATTAAAATATTAACAATCTTATAAAACTCTTGTTTTACCAGACTAGGCCTTTGGCCAATTTTGATTTTTTTTTCCCTTTAACACGCTGTGCCTTAAATTTCTTTCTCTGCCTGGAATTCATCCATATTGGGTACTGTCCATGCTGGTCCAGAAGAGTTTTTTTGTTGCGTTTATTATCTACGTCCATTTTGCTGTCATCTGAAAAAGAAAGGTATTTATAATGAGTCAAGTAGATGCATCAGCTTCATAGGACCTATTTTGTTACTAGATTGCCAAGAATTATAAAAACATCCCTATGCACAACAGTATTTGTATGCAGAGGCTCTATACATTGGTTTGGAAAGCAGTTTCCAAACCAATACAACTGCAACCCAGGAACAGCTGAGAGTAATTGCAGGATTTTCCCTCAAGGCCCATGTCTGGGCACAGCACCTTATTCTTTAGTCTGCCATCTGTTCCAACACTGTGTCTAAAAACTTTGTGTGTGGCCTTCATCAGAAGCTACAGGCTTACCAAAACATATGCACAATTAAATACTTTTTATGATGTAATGTTTAAGATCTCTTCTAAAGGAATTAATTTAAACTGAGTGGAAGATGAAGACAGGTAAAGAATAATGAGAAAAGCTGAAACACAATCACAGTACAAATCACATGCCAGTGATGCTACAATTGCCTCCAGAAGCGAGGGCAAGGTCAAATCTGGAATCTTTAGAGGCAGCAATAGAGGACTAGTCTCTAGGGTCACAAAAGCCACCTGTGACATGGTCATTCCCAAGAAGGGTCCCCAGCTAGCTGACGCCACATGGACATCATGTCTTGGTGGGACAAGGCTGCAAGAGAAACACCTTGTTAAGTACATATTGGAACTGCACTCTACTGCTTCCAAACCATCCACGTAGAACTAAAAGCTTTATCAGAAGTTATTACATGGGGGGGTGGGGAAGAAAAGACTATTTTGTGCCTATCTGATGTTGGGAGAGAAAGTTCATGAAAGGCCAACATGCTGTTTCAATGGCCAAAGCATGCTGGTAACTTTACGGGGATTTGCACCACAGAGATTTGGCTCAGGGAGCCCTGAAGTTGGGAAGGGAACACTTGTCAGTATAGAATTGGCACAGAGGCCCGCAACCTGCTAGCACAACCAAAGGCTGATCCAGCATGGGAGAAGCAGCAAAACAGAGCACCAGCTTCAGAAACCTCCTGACACCCAAGAGAAACACAACATGAGGCCTTCTTAAAGGTGCTGTTTTCCTAATGTCATAGAAGGAGAGATGGCCTCCAACAACACAACACAAAAAAGCCAATATCCCAAGAGAACCAGCTCTACATAGATAACCTGCTTCTCAGATTCCTCTCCTACCATATGCCTGAGGTTAATCTGTTTCAGAAAAGCACACCCACAATAAACATCAACTAAATAAAGAAATCTCCTGGACAAAAACCATCAGTTGTTCAGAGAGTTTTCATTGTACTATGCCATCTTGAGGATGTAGAAATCAGCAACAGGAAAAAGACCTACTGAACAGAAGTGGTCCAAGGACACAAAGAAAAGCTATAAAAGGGGTTAAAGACAAAGAGTAGGTTTGAGACAATGAGTATGTTCTCAGAACAGATATGATTATCTTGAAAAATATGTGCATGCTGATGAAGTTTCAGAACCAGATACAAAGCCATTTTTGACCAAAAGGTAACCAGACCTTACAAATTTTTTTCTCCTAACAAAACTAGAAAAAATCCCAAAACAGCCTTCACAACATGCTATGAAAAACACGTTAAAGTAACACACAAAAATGTCCCTAATAGATATGTGGAAAGTGCATATTGTGAATGGAGCTTTCATTTACTACAGTCCTTGTAACATCTGGCCATGTGAGCTTCCTTGTATCCAAAACCAGGTAGCTCTGGAAAGTCTTCTCAAAGATGACACCATTATTTTCACAAAACCTGTAGCTTCTTTGTGAAATATGTATGTGTGTGTACATATATATATACACCCACACATGTTCTTTGGTATTTCTGAAGCTGCTCTCTCTCTACAAAGGCCAAGTGAAATTGGCCACTGCAGAAAAGCTGCAAGCAGACTTGGAAAGGGGTACAGAAGTACCAGACATTTGCTCCAGAATCTGTGTTTAAGATGTGTCCTCCAGCTTCATCATCAGGAAGTTGAAAATGTTCCAAACATTTTGGAAATTCCATTCCAACAATCCCATGAAGAACAACTTTTACATTCGGTTTATGGGACAAATCAAAACCACAGGTAAAATTACAAATTTTACTCCAAGCTACCCCCTTAATCAAGCAACTATTTTTATATAGCATTCTATATAAAATAGAATATTTTATTTTCAATATAGTTTACAGGCTCTGCTATTTAACCTCACCACACTTCCCTGTCTCTCCTTATTTCTGAAACACTGACTACATGACTAACAGTTATTACCAGCATTATTCTATATCCCCATTGTGGTGTCTCAAGAGACTTTTGCTGGCTATATAAAAAGCTCACAGCAGCAATATCGTAACAGCCAAAGTAGCAAATACTGGACAAAAAAAAAAAAAACAAAAACCACCAAAACCTCCACCTATAATTTAGTTTATACTGCTGTTTTGGAAGAGAAGGTGTTTTCTGACTCCCGTCCATTTTTTTTTTTTTTTTTAAAAACGAACTCTGGCTCCACTCCCATGTTACATCTTTTACAGATTACATGTTATTCATTGAATGGAAGACGTTATTATCTATAAACAACAAATACTACCCACTCCCACATCATATGCAATGCAGCATTAATCAGCATACAAAACCCAGGGTTCCTACTATCCCTATGCTGAGTCAGTACATTTGAAAAAGAAAGAAACCCAGATCATTTTATTCTTGATAAAATCTCTATAAAATTACTTCAGATGTATGTGTAACTTTCATATGTTTATTGTCCTCCATAAACTAAGGGGGGGGAAGAAATGATATGATATGCTATCTTCAGTTTAACAGCAAATACAATGTTGTGATTGAAACTGCTGCTAAAAGTTGAATTCTCACTCACTTTGTGTCTTTGCAAATACATGTCTCCCTAGAAGACACTACATCCTGTAAATCAAATGGTAATAACCTGGTTCCACAAGTGACCGGATGCAATACGGAAACTAATGCTGTGGAACACCCAGGTTCAACGACTTAACAACACCTTTGGCCTTTAAAAGATCAAGGCTTGGGTCAGGCGCGGGCACCTCGGCCTCCCTCGGAGCTTACCCTTCCCGTAACTCCCCCCCCCAGCCCAGCGAGTATCCAACTCACCCCCCTGCTCGAGGACCTTCTTGGGGGGCAGCACGGTCGCCACCTCCTTGACCTCCTCCATGATGACATCCGCGTTGGTTCCCAGGATTTTCTTCAGCCTCTCCAACTCCTTGGGCGCGTTCTTCTTCCTCTTCTCCGCCCGCATCTTCCTCTTCCATTTGCTTCTCAAGCTCTTCGCCATGTCCTGTGGGAAGAGGGAAACAGTGAGGGGGGAAGCTCCCGCCGGGCGGAGGCGCAGACCGATAGACTCAGCTCCCAGCCTTCCCCCCACCTCACCTCAGCCGTGCACGAGGCTTGCCGTCCGCCCTTACGCTAGGCCACGATTCCTCTCCGCGCATGCGCAGGGCGGCGCAGGCTGAGCCTCACTTCACTGTCCCTCCCCTACCGAGTTTCCTCAGCCTCCCGCGCGGACCGGCAGCTCCTACCGTAACTCTCCGAGCGAGCGCGCCCCACGCCCACCTCTCCCCTCTCCACCACGCTTTCCCGCCTTATGTTTGCTACACGGACGTTGCAGCGGGTGTCCCACGGCTGTGTGTGTGATAGATGAAAAAAAATACACTCGCGTTCCGTCACGAAGGAAAAAGCGAGGGTTTATTTTCAGCTACCTCCACCCATTCCTCAGAGAAACCCTACGGCTGAGGAAAGGAACTGTCATGTCACACTTGCTCAGAACGGTTCCCAGCCACGGAGAGCACACCTTGTCACAGGGCACGGGGCGTTCCCCAGGCACTGCCCTCACAGCAAGCGGCAACAATACTTGGCCATAAAACACTGCAGGTGAAGCGGGAAATCCTTTCCAAATTGTTTTTGACCCTGCCCGCCCTTCCAGGATTTCAGCAGCTCGGGAAGCAGCCGGTCCCCACCAGCCAGTGCTTGCCTGCCCAGCCCTGCCCAGTCCCCAGTCATGGCTGCAAGCACAGACCCGTTTCCCTCACTTTTATTGACAGACACAATATACACACAAGCTGATAAAGAATCCACCACCAAATGATTTTTCAAAACGCTGAAAAACAGGCAAGAAATAATATTTAAAAGCAGAACATTTCCATAACACCCTCACAGATTACATAATCATCTGACAGCCCTTAACAAGAGCAGAGTACCTCCATTAGAGACAGCATTCCATTTTACCAAACAAAAACTAGAAAGAAATTTTAGCTTAATAAAACATTGCATGATGAAAAACTACATTAGCGTGGTACATGCACTTACAGTCCTGAAGGAAATCCTTCCAGCAGCTCCTGAAGAGCAGGGAGGCTTACTCTGGAGCAATCACCAGTTGGCAAACACGTTAATCGTGAATTGTGTCAAGTGCAAATTAAGTGATTTTTAAAAGTGACAGAAATTATGACAGCATGTCAACTACATAAAAACTATATTCTAGAGAAAAACTTAAACAACATAACTTTTTATTTTCCTCTAGGGAGGGATCAGTATTCATAGAATGAAAAAATAATAAAGATTCAGTCTCTAGAAGACAGAACTACAATTTGTAAATCATCCAAATGCAATTTAGGTACTTAACTTTATATACGTTATAGTCAAACCACACTGCTTTCCACTATTTCTTATTAAATGCTTCCAGTAAACGCAGCAGGTGTAAGAAGAGGTTGATGATGTCCAAGTAGAGATTGATTGCAGCCAGTATGTACTCTTCAGGGGATAATTTGTGCATCAGCAAATGTGTGTCATAAATAATAAATCCACAGAACAGAAGAGCTCCACCAGCAGCAAACACCAACTCTATTGTCTCACTGTAGAAAAACAGCTGGAGGCAAATGAAACATGAAAAAAAGTTGTAAATTTGATTTTCTTTTCAATATTAAAAACCCCTGCATAATGATACACTCCAAGCAAGGATACACACTGTATTTTAAGTTATATACACATAAATACAATATTATAGTATTTCAATGTTCTTATTTCATACAGTCCCTAGTCATACAATCTCTAAGTTAGTAAAAGTGCCATTGCTTAAGATAGAGAAAACCCTAGTCTCCATAATATTAACAGCAGAAAGATTAGAAAACCAAAGAGTAATTAATCCCCAAAATATCCTTCTCATTCTCTCAGTCAAGTTGTGAATCTTGATGCCTGACAAACTTCATCAAGCAATGCAAAACCACTTACACATTAACAAGAACAGTATCCAACAAAAACTCAAATTGGAAATGAATGGTTGAAAGATCATCAGCATGATGGACAACAGTAATGGATCTGGCTAGGAATTATTTTTCGTTAAGCAATATTAAGCAAAACCTGCCCAAATCCTTTTTGTTATACTAGAAGTTAATAAAAGATTTATGTTAAAGAATTTTTTTAGCCTTGAACACAAGATACCTTACCCTCAAGAAACCCGAGAAGATTAAGATCCACAAACAGGCAAAGAGGCTGAAAAAAACATTCAACTGTGAGCAACAACGTATTTTCTTTTACATTTTACTTAAAATCTCCTCCCTTCTTCTAAAACTTCTCAGTAATATATTTTTTCAGTAAAGATCCATAATTCTTAGATGCCAACTGTTCACTGACATCAGCAGTAAAACTTGGTTTTATAAAAGTGTCAAAAGTTATGTCCTAAATTATTTTTTTTTAAATAACTGAAGTACTTTCCATCTAAATGAAAAATCCACATAAATTAGTGTTTTAGTGTGATACTATTCTTAAGAATCATAACCACAGAGAACTTCTTACCAAATAAACAGAATTTCATAAAATTAATAATTTAAGTAACACCCTCATCATTCCCTTGAAGTACACTCTATGAACCTGTATTTTCACATCTGCAGATTGCTTTAAAAAAGGAAAAAATAAAAAACCCAACAAAAAAGACAAATCATCACTATGAAAACATACCCTGCTCCAAATTTGCTGAAGTCTCTCTTTGACTGCAAGGTATATGCAGTCAGTCCCAGAAATACAGCAGTAGTAAGAATAAAGGCTTGCAAGACGATGGACACATCATAGAAACTCACTGTAAACAGAATTAGTAAACTGTTATTTAAAGAATGCTGCATTATAGATTTGCTAAGTTATCTGTTGAGGAAACAGAAACACTTTCAGAGACAGGGGAGAAAAGTCATAACCATGAACATAAAAAAAAGTAAATTGTGCCCAAACTTGTCTTTGCACTTCGAAGTCATGATCATAGAAGTCTCAGACCCTTCCACTAGCTATGTTTTCCAGAGTACCACTATAGCTTCTTAAATGGAGATAACTCATCTTTCATTCTCACAACAACGAGAGAAAGAGAAAAAGAGAAAGAGAAACTGGGAAAATAAGTCTTTTTAAGCATAGATATCTGACCCCTCTAAAGGCTTGTATAAATTTTCATTAGGGGGTAGGAAGGGAAAGATTTGAGAACCAAGTGTCATTTTTCTCTTCTGTCCATCCTCAATTGATTTTTTTTTCTTCCCAGGAGACCATAAAACATAATGAACAGCTTTCAACTGAAACTGGAAGCTATAGTGCAAGGTGATGTCACACCTGCCCATCTCAACCCTAACAACAAAGTACAGAACTCTCCAAAACTCAAAGTAATTCCCTTGGAGGAAATGGGGGAGAAGATATTTCACTTGCAGCTCTGCTGAGAGCTGCCTTATAGGAACGAACGTTGCTGGCTGTACTGAAATAATGGATGGCACAAATTTTATCACTTCAGGTTTATACAGTTTCAGTTCTGAATCAGCATCTAGTTTTCTCCCTTAATTGCCTGGGGTTTTTTGCTAAATTCATATCACTGCCACTAAAATTTTCAAACATGGGATTTTTTACCACTTGAGTCATGTCTAGGAATCTCAGATGGCAATTTGTACAACATATTGGATTACTTTTCCATTTTCTGTAAGGAGCTAGACAATAGGATGGTTAGCATTCACCTGTAATGGCAACTGTCAGTGCTTCCAGTAGGGTCTACAAAAAGTAAAAACAAAAAATTACAAGGATTAAAAAAACCTTCACAAAACACTTGAACGAGAGACTTCACATGCAATGAGTCCCATTCTGCTATGTAATACCAGCATGCAATACATTCGCTCTCATTACATCTTTGTATATGAAAACATTTTTTGTTTTAACACAAAATTATACTGTCTTACTGTGCTGGAAGTTGTGTTACATACAAATAATACAATATAAACTGAAAATTAATGAGAGGCATATCCTATAAAACACAAAGCCATTTAGGTTTTCCACTCAAAGCACACAGCATTTGCATCACACTTCTTACAAACCATTCAAGGGGCTATAAAAATATAAAGCTGCTATTAGAATTTAATTGTTTTCAGCTTTTTACATACTTTTCAATATTTGAAATACTTTCACCCAACACTCTTAAAACATCATTAGGCAACTAAGTGTCTGCATCAACTTCCTCTCCCACTTGTCCTTGTTTTGAAACAGCTAACATGAAATCAAACCTACTATTGGTGTCTGAGCTGAAAGCTAGTACAGAGCTCTTCCAAAAGGTAACTTCAAATTAAGTTTCATTACAATAAAAGAGGATGAAACTATCCATGGCATGGACCAAGAGAACAGAACATTTAACCCTTATTTTGTTTAAACCAAATTATCACACAGAGATTTGATTCCTTCTACTCCTATGCAATGTAATACTTAAACTATTGTGCCACTAAACATCCATACCTATTTGGCCAAACTGTTACATCACTCCTGTTCCAGCTGTACTTGTGAAACTTTTAAATGTTTTACTCTCCTGCAAGAGTTCCAAAGTTGGGAAGCATGTAATTGTGTCACAGTTTAAACAGTCTATTTACTTATATACCAAAACTCACTTCTCAGAAATACAATTTAAGCAACTCCTTGGGGACCAAATTCCAGTGATGTTCTTTTCAGAAGACCATTTTGCTACATAATCCAAAATATCCAAAGCATCAGCTACCCCATACCAATTTGCAACGTCAGGCAGAAGATTAAAATACGAGGTCAGCTCTGACTGACCTGCCTGTCTTGAAAATATGCTCAGAATTCAGCATCAAAAATAAAACTTAAGTAATGAAATAAACACACATGCTGGTTGTGTTTGGGGCTCTGCTGGAGGTTGCCCATTAAACAAGTAATTTAACAGAAATGCCTTCTTCACTGTCATCAGTGGAACAATAAGAGCAGACAGATATATTTATATCTATCACACACAAACAAGCAAAAAAACCCAACTTGCTCCACCTGATTCCAAGTTCTAACACACTTCCTAAAAAGATGCTGGAAGAAACCTGAAGTAGAGGCTACCAAGAAACAACCTGTGGACAGAATCTCTAAAACTGTCCCCAGCCCTCCTAACTTTCTAAGTACATAGGCTATCTTTCAAGGAATAGAAGAAAAACAAAGTAGCCAAGTAGCCACCATAGGTTTGCTGCAAGGAGTTCATAATGATGAAAGATACTCTATGGACTACTAAAACTGAATTTATATAATACTTACAAATCCAAAAAGCAGGTATAAATTCACAGGATGCTGGTGTCTGTAGAAGGTTAGTGCCACGATTACAGCCAAAGATCCAAATGCAGATATCAAAAGCAAGGCAGGCCTGTAAAGTTTCATTCAAAAAAGTAATAAAAATTAAAATAAACTATCTGGAAGGCTACAAAATAGTTTATATAAAAACAATCTTTTAAGTGATCACCTAGATAAAGATATTGCTTCAAATGTAAATGTAAACCAAGTTTTACAGAACTGCTCTAACACATACCAGCACAGATAATCACGGAATCACAGAACACTAACAGTTGGAAGGGACCTCAAAAGATCATCTAGTCCACTTTCCTTGCCTGAGCAGGATCACCCTAGATTACATCACACAGGAACACATCCAGGCAGGTTTTGAATGTCTCCAGAGAAGATGACTCCACAACCTCTCTGGGCAGCCTGTTCTCTGGGCAGCTCTGTCACCCTGAGAGTGAAAAAGTTTTCCTTATGTTCACATGGAGCTTCCTATGTTCCAGGTTGGACCCAGTGCACTTTGTCCTACCACTGGCCATCACTGAGGAGAGCCTACCTCTGTCGTCCTGTCACTTGCCCTTCACATATTTATAAAGGTCACCCCTCAGTCTCCTCCAAGCTAAAGACACGCAGCTCCCTCAGCCTGTCCTCATAAGGAAGTTGTTCCACTCAATCATCTTGGTGGCCCTGTGCTGGACTGTCTCAAGGAGTTGTATGTCCTTGAACTGAGGGGCCCAGAACTGGACACAATAGTCCAGGTGTGGTCTCACCAGGGCAGAATAGAGGGGGGAGAAGGACTTCTCTTGACTTACTAGCCACCTCCCTTCTAATACACCCCAGGATGCCACTGGCCTCCTTGGCCACAACAACATATAATCAGTTGAAAACAGTACAGTCACAAGTAAAGACAATTTTTTCATACTGAAGCTGAAGACTGTATAGAAATCCATCACCTGGAGATGAACCTGCATGAAGAGGAAAATCCATCTGAACCAAACTAACCGTATTGAAATGTATCTAGTATTTTGTCTACAGAGCGCTCCATGTTCAGGGAACTCCTTCTTTATGAGCACCTAAATGCAACACATAAGCACTAGCTGTACCAAAGACAATTGGTGCTGACCAGTAAGTATTGCTGCAATTAATTCAAGCAGCCTTTCTAGCAAAAACTGAACCAAAATCAAATACAAAATCATAACTGTTCTAAGTGAGCAGGACAATCTTAAGTTACCAGATTTAAGTAGAAAACTGTAGTTGTATAACCTCTGTTGCCTGCACTATAGCTTATACAGAAACTTTCATGGTTTCATGCTCCTTTTTTGTTTGAGCTTTGAAGTGAAAGTAAAAGTAAAGTCTGCAAGTGCACTTGGGGAAAATTAAAACTGGACTCTGTGCTCTCCTCCTTTGCCCAGTTGTTCTCTTCCCCTCCCTGTTCACCTCAATTTAGTTTCTGAGACTAGTTTTTTTAACTCATGAAAATCTGAGAGGCAAAACGAAGCAATCCCACAGGAGTTTAACAGGCTAGTTTTCAAGGACAAAAAAATAACAAAAGAAGATAAGGAATGGAAGGAATAAGGCATGATTCAGCTTTTTGGAACAGGTACTACAAACTATTCCAAACAGATTCTAAAAGCAGATACTTAGAACTTAAATAAGAAATGTCAGTAATTGAGATGTAATGTTAGTGATATATAGGATTTCACAGCATAAATACTGTGATTAAAATAAACATTAGTGGTAATAAAAAAAAATGTTAATAATTAACCAAGGTGGGGGGGGAAGTCTGTCCTGGTTTTGGCTGGGATGAAGTTAAATTTTCATCCCAACAGCTGGTACACTGCTGTAGTTTGCATTTAGGAAAGCAGGGGTACCCCCAAGAAGCTAATAAGGAGCACAGCCAGAACAGATGACCCAAACTGGCCAAGGGGATATTCCGTACCATATGACATCATGCTCCACTGGTAGCTGGGGCAGTTGGCTAGGAGACCTAGGGGCTAAAGAACTAGCTGAGTATTGATTTCAGGTGTTTAGCAATTCTACTGTACATCACTTTTCTGTATATTCTTTCATTATTATTATCATTACCATCATTATCTTCATTGTCTGACCCACTAAACTGTCTTATCTCAACTCCTAAGTTTTAGCTTTTTCTTTTCAATTTCCTCCCCACATCTCATCGAGGTGGAGAGTAAACAAATGGCTGTGTGATTGTTTTATCTGCTGGAGAGATTAAACCACGGCAATATTAGAAAAGTAGTTTCCTAATCAGGTTACAAAATTTCTATTACAAAATCAAAACTCAGTGTATCAAAATTATAAGGAATATTGAAATGTTCCAGAGCAATAAAATACATAAACTATATTTAATACACAATAAATGCCTCCATTTCATTTCAATATTTACCTTTCATGAACAAATGCCTGCACTCCAGCAGAGTACAGAAAAACTGCAGATGTGACTGTGGTCAAAAGAACTTGAATAGAAAGAATGCTGTAGACTTTCCGTAGAAAAGCTATAATAAAGGAAACGTAAGTGAAATCACTTTTAAGTAAATCAGAGACAAGCTTTCTATTTGATAAGCAACCATTAGAAACTCTTATTTAGTGAAAAAGCACAAAGCAAAATGGTAAGAAGTGATTTTTCCTTAAAAATCGACACAGTGTTCCAGCAAAATTACATTTATTCCTCGACATCATTATTTAAACAACAACTGTGATGACAAAAGACATTAAAAAATCCCCAACATTTGCAAGGAATCTATTTCAGAATATTTTAAAAACTGCATACACCTAATCTCACTAAGAAATTTCCAAGAGTATACTTGTAACATCATATTACTGGCATCTAACAGACCTTAATGAAGAAAGGTTGACTTGGAGGTTCTGTGGAAGACAGAAACAGCCACGGAAGTTTAAAAAAGAAAAAGCTTTTTAATAATACCTATTTGATTGACCTTCTGCCACATTAAATTTAACCATCAATTGCAACTGGAGTCATACTGAATGGTTATCAACAGCCTTCATAATTCTAGAATTATGAGGAGTGGGGATATTCAGGACATGCAGATGTATCATACAGATATTCTCTGCTCTAAATGGAAGGAGACCAAGTCCATTAGGTAAAATGGAACAACAAGCTTACAGAGAGAACTGTTTCAGTTGTTAATAGCACAGTCTAAACAAGTTTAAGAGTACATACTATGAAAAGCTGAATTACCTGCTTGAAGCTGGTAAAGTTAAATATTGAAGCCATGAATGGCTGGGCCCCACTGCACTGAAATAACTCAAACCAACCTAAATGCCTATTAGCTAGTATAGCCTTCTCCCCATGTTAATAAAAGCATCAGCAATTTTGCAAATGGCAATACTTCTTTTGTATTTCCTATGGCGTCCTTTATTTTCAAAGGTGAGTTGGACAAGGTCTCCTATTTACCAGAAATGTCTAATAAAAATTTCACAGCACACCGTTGCTGATATTCCAAAATGTATCCAATACACTGTAACTATTTCAGCAAAGACTGATGATTAAATATCTCCCCCAAGAATATTTAATGCATTTGAGACATGCATGTTAACAGCAATTAACCATTGCATGGCCACTGATACGACCTTATAGCACACAAATGCTTAAGCAGAAGAGATGATATTTTAACACCTCAAAGAAGACACTGAAATCTTTCCTGGTTAAACTACTGTGATCATGTCTGGCAATTTAAACTGTTCTATATCTTAGGTATCATGTTTGGGCTTCACAGAATGACTAGGTTGGAAAAGACCATTAAGATCATCAAGTCCAACCCTACCTGTCCTCTCCTAAACCATATCCCTAAGCACCTCATCTACCCGTCTTTTAAACCCCTGGGCAGTCTGTTCCACATCTCAACAACTCTTGTGGTGAAGAATTTCTTCCCAACATCTAACCTGAACCTGTCCTGGCACAGCTTGAGGACATTTCCCCTTGTTCTGTCACCTGTGACTTGGCTGAAGAGACCATTGCCCACCTCTCTACAACCTCCTTTTTTGGTCACTGTAGGTAGTGATAAGGTCTCTGCTCAGACTCCTTTTTTTCCACACAGAACAACCCCAGCTCCCTCAGCTGCTCCTCATAAGGTTTGTTCTCCAGACCCTTCGCCAGCTTGGCTGCCCTCCTCTGGACCCGCTCCAGGACCTCAATGTCCTTCTTGTAGTGATGTGTCCAGAACTAGACTCACTACTCAAGGTGCGGCCTCACCAGTGCTGGGTACAGGGGCACATTCACCTCCCTACACCTACCTGCTCGTCACACTGTTTGTGATACAAGCCAGGATGCCATTGGCCTTCTTGGCCACCTGGGCACACTGCTGGCTCATATTCAGCAGTCAGCCAACCAACCAACATCCCCAGGTCCACGCATCACACTGGGAGAAACACAGCCTTAATCTATGTGGGTTTAATCCCTCTGGTGAACGGCCTGTCCCGATGCACAGCAGTGACGAACTCCAGCCCCCGCCAGCCGCTGATCTCTCCGCGCTAAGTAACACTGAGCCTCCTCACTCGCAGCCTCTACCCAGAGGCTTAAAACACTACGCAGAAACCGAACTTATCGGACGCCGTAGGCGATGGAACTAACAGAGCGGCACGGGCAGGGTGCACTGGGGGCAACACCCCCCCTCACCGCCCAGCATGGACTGCGGAAGGGGCTAAGGGAAGGGCTGGCAGCTTTCCGCACCCCCCACCCCGGTCCCTACCCATGCGGATGTGGACACTGGCCGAGGCCACGTTGCTGCCATAGTTGAAGTCATCTTCGATAGAGCTCCGCGGGTAAAACTGCTCCGCCATCGCCACAGCCGCCGCCGGTTGTTGCCGCGACGGCAACAACCGTTCCGCTTCCGGGAGAGACAATCGCGCCCCGCACTGCCGAACAGCACCCTCCGTCGAGCGGCCGAGCTCATCGATGGCGAATGCCTACCTGCTCTCCAGGGGGCGCTGTGTGGACGGCCGTGTTCCCCCTTTCACCCCGCTGCCGGCGCCAAAGGCCGCAGAGTAATATCTGTCCCCAGACCGCGGGCGGCAGGTTTGCGTGGTGTCCAGGGTGTCCAAGGCCACTCGCTGCACTGGCAGTGACCGTGGCAGGGAAGAGACACGCGCGCCCTTCAGCTTCTACGTGCGGGATGTACGGGAGCAGAGTGGGTTTCCCGTTAGGATCTCCTCAGTGAA
Organism: Heliornis fulica; assembly: GCA_013399135.1. NCBI lineage: Eukaryota > Metazoa > Chordata > Aves > Gruiformes > Heliornithidae > Heliornis > Heliornis fulica. Next base: position 181,102 of record VXBZ01012876.1, on the reverse strand, counting down.
CTGACGTTTACAAGCCCAGGCCTGCCCTGCGCGAGATTCCCCGTGGCTTGAGGAAGAGTTGCGTTTGTGTTCATGTTAAACATGATTTCCCGTGACTGTTTAGATCTGAAAGCTCTGGAGAGGAGGTTCCAGTAACTGAAAATCAGCCCTTTTACTCGTTTTCACCTTTGATTCACCTCTGGCTGCTGTTGGAAGAGTTCTCCAGCAAGCTGGGTCTGTCCTCGCCCACAAACATGCAGTTGCCTTCAACAATAACTGATAAAAGAGACTTCAGACATTACTGCTCTCCATTAGTGTATATCCCACTACAGGTGAATTTCACTTCTATAAACCTGTAATGAAAAGTGGAATTTTATTCAAGCTTGATTCTAGTCTGTGCTCCGTTTAATTCAACAGGCATCATGTAGCACTTTGTACAATCAGACTTTGCACTTGTGGAATTGTCCGTCCTTCCCCCGCCTACCCCTCACAAAAGTTGCCCGAGGTGATAACTCACATTTAGGAATCCACAGGAGATGAGATTTTGGGATGTGGTATGAGGAGCACAATATGTTACTTTTTAACTTGTGAATATTGTAGGATCATAGAAGGCTTAGGTTTGGAAGGGACCTCAAAGATCAACTAGTTCCAAACCCCTGCCATGGGCAGGGACACCCTCCATTAGACCAGGTTGCCCAATGCCCCATACAACCTGGTCCTTTAACACTGCCAGGGGTGGGATTTCCACAACCTCGCTGGGAGACCCACTTTCCCAGTGTCTCACCACCCTCAAGGTGAAGAACTTGTTCCTAATGTCTAATCTAAACCTGTCCTCTTTCAGCCTGAAGCTATTACCCCTTGTCCTATCACTGCACTCACTGATGAACAGTCCCCCTTCCACTTTCTTGTAAGACCCCATTAAGTATTGATAAGATTATCTAAAGCATGCCAAGAAACTGAAGGTATACATGCTTTAGAAATGTAAGTTATTACATACATCTCTTGATCCGACTAAAATAGAGTGCTTCTAAGAATTTTAAAATGGTGTCATCAACTGTATTCAGATTCTCAAAGGAGAAGTAAATGATTCTGTGATTAATTTATTGTATGTATTTATGGTTTTCCTAATGCCCTTTTTCATTTTTAGTTGCTGCAGAGCAGGATGTTTCAGCTTTAATCCTCAGTTTGGAGATTTATGCATTGTTTGCATTGCTGAATAGTAACTGTTTTGAAATAATTATGCTGCCTGCTTTCACGTGCATGCCTCTGCAGAAGAACACCACCGATGTTCTCCCAGAAGAAGCATTTGGAATTCCGGACAAGCATCTGGTGTTGTATTCTAATACGTGTAGTGCAGCTTTCTTTAAAATGCCTGTTAGAGACAGCTTCGCTTTTGTGTAAGAAACAAAACATTTTAGAGCATTGCTGCAGAGTCAGCCCCTGCTAACAGTTTGAGCCTAGAGATGATTGAAGGAGACGCATAATGGTAGTCCTCAAATACTTTATGAAAGGCTGTTAGAGTTCTCCAGCTGTGGAGAAAGCATCACATAAGAGGTAGTGTGGCTTAAACTGCAGTGAAGAAGAATCAGGGTGAAAAGCTGCGAAATTTTGAAAGAATGAGCAGGGTAAAGCCTGGGGTTTAGGCACAAGCTGGGAGATTGGGGATTGCAGGAAACAAGTGTGTGTACTTCTGCACATCCACCTCCTCTGAGGAAGACGTTGGTCTGGTGTCAGCCGTCAAAAAGCAGTAATGAGCTTATTCAGAAAGGCAGTAAATGATCCAGTGACACCACTCACAAGCACAAGCTTGCTTGAAACTGGGGTTTCTGCAAATGGGAATAGAAAATTATTTACTTCTGCAATGCTGATAAAGCCTGTGATTTTCATACCGAGAGCACTATTCTTGTCTTCAGATCTTTTTTGGTTACTTGTAGGCGCACACAGAATGCCCTGTGCAGTGAGCAGTGCTTTGGAGTGACTGTACTCAACAAAGGTTTAATAACACCAAGCCTGGCTGAGTGCTTTCAATGTCTTCGCAGTTTTCCATTCCTCACTTGGGAAAGTATACCTTGTAAAATGCTAAATATGTTGTATAAAAAGCAAAGTATGTTTTACATTGCCTTTCTTCTCTGTATTTGATGTTTCCATAAACATACCTCCATCACACTATTTTTATTTGAAACCGCTGCAGTCCCACAGTGACTTGCTTAGGACTGGCTAGACGCTTCCTCTCTGCGTGTGTGCGTGCAGGGGTGAATGAGCTTTCTGTTCTCTGGGTCCTGGTTTGGACTCTGGTATGGGGAGAGGAAGCTCGCTCTTGCTAGAGCCCTGGCTGAGGACCACGGACTCCTCTGTATCTTTTGTCTGCGTTACACATAATCGGTGGCTTTGCTGGAAAAAGTCCATCTGGCGCTGGGAGGTACTTGGGAAAGGGAGCATGGCCAGGATTCTGCTTCTTTCCAGAGGTTTGTTTTTAAATCATTGCACCAGAGCCCCTTCATTTGCTGCAGCTTGGAGCAGTGTTCCCAGGGTGACCCCTCTCATCATCGCTTTGATATACGTCTGTGTATCTTCACATCATCACGGCTGTTGTTGAGGCAGGACTACGCGATCTCCTCTTCCCAGATTGCAAAGCCCGTGACCTCTGCGTGGCTCCGTACAAATGCATGAGACATGACTGCTGTAATACTGCTGGAGTGCCGGGTGTGTGGTTCCAGGAGTATGTAGTCGCAAGTGGGGCCCCGTGGCTGCCTGCCAACCTTTCAACAAGGAGGTAACTTCCAGGCAGTTTGTGTTGGGAATGGCATGGCACACACAGTTCAGATGCAAAGTGATGTGGGAAAACAGAGGGGAGAAGTTTGATTATATAGGTGCATCCATGTGGCCATCAACCATTAATTTATCCCCAGGTGCAGTTTGTTCTCTTAGCTGGCTAGCTAAGTTAGAGGAATCATTTTATTGTGTGACCCTGAGGAATCTTAATTGGAAGAAATGGGAGTTACTGTGAAATTATCCTCACACTCAAAATATGAAGTTCTTCTTGAGAAATGGAGACAATCTTGTAATTGCAAAGTTCTCCCAAATTGTATTTCAAAATGTATAGGATGTTGCTGGAAAACTGTCACAGTGTTCTCACAGGGCAGAATTGCCAAACAAACAGGGCCAAATTGCCTAACAAAGTCAGGGACAGAAGTGCTATCTGTTGCTCTAAAATCCTTTTGTGATGAATTTTCAGATCCCCCAATCAAGGGAAAAGAGTTTGTCTTCTGTAGTACCTACAGTTTCATGAGAAAGGCTCTACCCTTTAGCAAGCAGGTCACCAAGCCAACCTTTCATTATTTCAGGATTAAGAACTTCTCTCAATGTCCCTTCAGTTTCCTAGAGCCCTCATCTTAGCCTAATGATATGTATATTCTTTTTTTTTTTTATTAAACCCCGTCTGCAGTATATATTTTTTCATTATATTGTAACTCAATTAGCACTTTTATATTTTTTAACCTGTGCGTTGTTGATAAGACACACCAGGTTAATTTGGGGTCTTGGACCCACTGGAAGTGGTCTCAGATGCAGTAAGAAACGTGTTGTGGCTAGGAACTGAGCTGTCTGGTGGCACTAGTCCATCAATGTGGGGGGTTAAGCTTAACTGCTGGGAACATGATGCGGAAGTGAACTGCTTGCACTGTCTGGACCTCTGTTTTAAGGATTGTGAACAGCTTTAGAACTGATATGTTGTTTTGACTGATGTGATTTTGTGAGACTTTTGAAGGGGATCAGGGTGGGTGTGTTTACTTTTGAAAACAGGACTTCAGGATCAATGTATCTTGGCAGCTAATAGAGTAGTGCTGGTAGTTAATAAATTAATCCTTGCATTAAAAGTCTTCTCCCAAGGCATTTGTTCATTTATGTCTGTCTCATATCTTTCAAGGGTGCAATCTGATTTTGACAAGCTGTGGTATTTTATATTTTAAGGTCAGGATTGAGCAGAAAGCTGTCTTTGCTAATAATCCCACCTTCGTTATTTTAGTAACTGCTAGAGTTGAAAAAAGATTATTACCATCTTATTCCAGGTGCAAGACTGAATCCTGGGGAAATATAGAATGCTGTGCTGACAGCCCAGTTATAAGCATTTTTTCCTTTTTTTTATTGAAGAAGTTTCTTCTTTTTTTTTTCCCCTTTTCCTTGCATGGAGGCAATGTTGCATACTGTGGTTTGAGTTTGATATTATTTTGTTTGGTTCCAATTTAACATTGAGAGCTGCTTGAATTTTGGGAGTGCCATATGGAGTCTGTTTGTAAAACACTTAACTGCTCTTCCTGTACAAATTCTAGTGGGTATTAATTGTCCTCACCGAACAGCCTACATCACCATCTAAAACCTGTGTGTACTCATGTAAATTAGTTTATCTAAACTTTAGAGCTTATTTTGCCATGAACACTTTTAATTCTGAACCTTTCTTTTCCTCGCATTTTGAAAAGTTGAAGTCAAACTTGCTTATTTCTCTTTGAGTGTCTAGTGTAATTGACCCCTGATAAGAACTCCCATGGGTAACATTTCCTGTTTAAGGGAAATAAATAAATAAATTCTGTATTTAAAATAGCTATGGCTTTGCAGATGTTGGTTGTCTCTGCTCTGCAGAGATTGAAGAGCAGAATTCAGCTCCAGATGAAGATAACTGTGTTTAGATGTCCATAAATCGGTATCTACATGTGTGCTAAGTGCCTAAGGAACCTTTACTGCTAATGGAAATATGGGTGGCATTCAATGCCTAAACATAAGTGTCCAGGGCCATTTCATATCAATCTCAATCCATTTGCTCCTCTAGAAAAGCACCGGGCTTCTGTAAATCCTCTGTTATATCTGCAAAGATAAGAAGATGCTTTAGATAACCTGGATCATTCTAAAAGTCACTGGATGCCAATGCTTAAGCAACAGCACCGTGAATGTGTAGAAAATTACACCAGCAGAAGGGGATCGCAAGGCAGTCTGGCTTACAGAAGACTGCTTCAGCTCACTGTGTCCTCTTCAGCATACAGTTGCAGTAGGAACATCACAGCTGGTAAGGGTAGAAAAGGAGAAAGATGAGCTGGCAGAAAACATGAAGATCATGGTTATTTCTTTGAAAGAGCAGGCCTGTTGCTGAAGATGCACCCATAAAACCAAGTCAACCAACCTCCTTTGATGACACAATCCCTTTCTTTGCTAGGACAGCTTTATCCATGCAGAAGTACCTACATGGAATAATTCTAGCTATGTATCAGTGCTAGGAGAGCTTAGCTCTCACAACTCACCCTCAGGCACTGTCCACACCATGACATTGTGTAGAATGGCTGCATAAGGCACAAGGCATCCCTGAAGTTACCTTGACTCCTCATTCTGCCCGCACATCAGGTAGACCCTGATCACACACAGAATCACACAGAAAGTTAGGAGTTGGAAGGGACCTATGGAGATCATTTAGTCCACACCCCTGACAGAGCAGGATCACCTAGATTAGGTCACACAGGAACACGTCCAGAGAAGGAGACTCCAAAACCTTTCTGGGCAGCCTGTTCCAGTGCTCTGTCACCCTTCTGGTGAAAAGGTTTTTTCTTATGTTCAAATGGAACTTCCTATGTTCCAGTTTGCACCTGTTGCCCCATTTTCTATCAATGGCCATCACTGAGAACAGGCTGACTGTTCTCCTGACACTCACCCTTCACATATTTATAAACATTAATAAGGTCACCCCTCAGTCTCCTCTTCTCCAAGCTGAAGAGACCCAGCTCCCTCAGCCTTTCCTCATAAGGAAGGTGTTCCACTCCCTTAATCATCTTGGTGGCCCTGTGCTGGACTCTTTCAAGGAGTTCTGTGTCCCTCTTGAACTGAGGGCCCCAGAACTGGACACATGTGCAGAAGCTACTTGTAACTCCAACAGTACGCTCAGCAGTGCCTTGAGAAAGAAACCCGAGATGTTCATTGTCTTCAGTCAAAAATGCCAAGGACACCAGGGAGCTTTGGGCCATGAGGTGCTGTCACCCACTGAGGAGCCTTTAGTTTTCCTACTCTTCCTTTTCCACAGCTGAGTGGTTTTCATGACACTTGCTGCAGCTTCACAGAATTGAAGAAACATGGAGGGGGTAACGAAAGTGGTGTGAGAGGTTGCTTCTGGAGCTGATGGAAAAAGACTTTTGTCAGGCTCATGCAGGCTCCTCAGGAAGTGGGTCAGTGGCAGATCCTTTGCTTATTCACAAGATTAATTATTTATCTGTGTGAAGAAGACCAGTGCTAGGTCTCAGGATACGTGTGCCAGATATATAGTTACTGTTCATTTTGCATGAGGCAGAAACAAAGTTCGTGCCTCCAGACATAGCAAAGTACTTCTGCATTGCTTCACTGTGTCTTTCTGGAACAGCAGTCAAAAAAGTATAGTACAGACCCCTAAATTATCACACTTGGTCCAAGAAAGGAGAAAAAAGTTTAAGATGGGTCTCTCTACTATGTGTTTCCTATTGTTAATTAATGCTTCAGTACTATGTTAAAGAGCATTAGTGAAACTTGTGTAATTGTGACATTTTCTGATACTAGCAGGAAGAACAGTGGTTTATTAGTCAGCCAGAGGTTTGGATAATCACTACTGAAGTTTTAGCTAGATGTTCCCTTTGAAACTTGCTTTTGCATGCTTTTTCTCATGCCTGAGAAATATTATTCACTGGTGTATGGTACCTTTGTAGAGATTATGGGCTAGACACTCATCTTTGTTGAGTATTTTTCAACACCCTTGTGTGCATCATCCCTATTTCTACTTTGAAGATGCTGTTCGGACAACCTATCCTTGACAACGAAAGCTGCTCCCTTATTTAAATGGAATTAGGGTGAGATTTTTCCAGTGATTTTAGGATTCAGGTGTATTAACACCAAGCATTAGTGCTGCGACTTTAAAAGCAGAAGTATCACCTGCTGCAACAAAGCAGCTCAGCAGCCCATGTTCATTGAGAAATAATGAATGGTGTGTTCCACTCCATGTCCATCTCTGCAGGGGTTGCCTGCAAGGACTGCCACTAGTGCCATCACCTCTATAAAACCTCTGTTGTCCAGTTCAGTAAAACATCCACAGCGCTGCATTCTGCAGAAGGTTGTCTCTAAGGGGTGAAAGGGTAGAGAGCGGATTATACTCAACACATCTGTAATCTCTGTGGTGGCTGTCAGCCTGCTACTACTTGGGATCAAAGGGTGCATGCTGTGGTTAAGAGAGGGTATCTTCAGGGTATCTGCTGGTTGAGTGGGCTGGAGCATGTAGGTTCTGTCTTGGTCTTGCAAAAATGTCCTCTGCCAAGGCACCAGCTGTGCTTGAGCTCTCTCTGTCCTAAAGATGAGGCATCTAAGTTACCTAAACAAGGGGAAGTGTTGAGACATACCCTATATGTCTTGATTTTCAGGAAAGTGTGACCGTATAGAATTGATAGATCAAGTGGACTTGCTCAATTTAAAGAAAGATATTTCTGGCAGCAGTGTTTAATTTTAAGCCTGTTTCAGAAGTGGTTGATGCTGAATATGTGGAAAAGCAGACAGAATGATGGAGTAGTGGTAGTTATGCTAAGAAATTGAGTGATCCAGGTAAGTTTCTACTGTAAATACTTAAACTTGGCCCACTGTCATCTGTGTGAGACCTTACTGACTGTAAGTGTGCATCACTTGGAGCACATCTGCATTGTATTACATCCTAATCTAGTTATCCAATACTGCTTTTGGTTTTTAGACATCCTTGCCTCACAAAAATAGATTTAAAAATAATTTTAGTAGATAGTTGTCTCTGTGTCTTAGTGAGTCAGCCATTAAATTGATTGATTGATTAAATCTAATACTTGGACTACACATGTAATCTAATAAGAAGTCTAATACAGCTACTAAAATATTAAACACATTCATAAATACCTGCCAACAAAATAAGCATAATTGGAAGTGAGCCCTTTTAATGGTGCTTTTTTGGTTCTCGGCCAAAAGAAGTAATTGCTCACAACTGTTGTGCAGTTACTTTAAAGAACTGTGCCTGAAGTTAGCAGTTTTAGATGCTGCCACTTTAACTGAAAGTCACTGCTGGGACACGATTCTGTTTAATCATCTCTGTAACAAGAAGAGAGTGATCTGTCAGCAGGCTTCCAGAGCATCTCTTCCAAGGTATTGTCTAACAACTGGATCTCAGTCTGAAGACTCCTGTGCTCTAGTTTATCATGGGACTGAAATGCGTCCTTTTATTTATATGGCTGTGGTGCAAACCATTCCAGGAAAAAAAAAAAAAAAAAAGATGGGCAAAATTCCTATCATAAACTGGTAAAACAAAACAAAACAAAACAAAACAAAACAAAACAAAACAAAACCTCAAAACCAAGCACGAAAACTTTTATTAAAACATACCTTCAAATACCTTCTACCATACCTATGCCTGCATTATTAAATCCTAGCAGACTCTCTGCCGGCAGATAACCCAGTACAGACCTAACTCCCAGAGCTGCTCAGGCAGACTGAATTTCCCAGGCTGGTGGAGACTTTCCATGTGGGAGGCTTCCTTGCCTGGCTTGTGCCCTCCCTTTGTGAGAGCAGGGTGATTCCGCCTAGGGGCGGAACTAGTTAAAACTGCTAGTTAAACTGCTGCTTTGCAGTTCTGAAGTGCTTTTGCAGAACTTTTACAAAGATCTGTGTACTTTTTTGAGAGCATGGAGTAGTGCTGTATTTGAGGTTGCTTGAGCCAGAAGTTCATCCCTGAAAGGTGGGATTTACACTTAAGGCTTAAAAAGCCTTTGTTCACCAAAATGAAAAAGTAATTTTAGCTGAGTTTGCATGGATTTGGGACTGACTTTTATGACTTTTCTCTCTCCTAAACTGGTTCCCTTGTTTTGATTTTTATACAATGATTTGTTAGTCCTGGCTAGAAGGAATGTCGATGGGAAGTGCAGCAGCTCATCCTAAAGAACTTCATGAGCAAATGTTTCCAAAAATAAATTTTATCAGATAACCATATTTTGGTATAACTCTCTACTGAATAATTTCATATCTACATTGTAACCAGTATGAGTGGATCTCCATGGGGGCCCATGGGACAAAGGCAGTGGGCTCACAGGGGTTGGAGGCAGGGAGAGGTATCTACCAAGAACCCGTGTTCCAGCAGCTTAAGCTTACTATAAAATCACAGTTTTAGTTCACATTTGGCCCAACTACTTTCTTTGCAGATATCACAATCAAATGGTATTTGGAGCAAAAGTTCAGGAGTGTTTAGTTTTGGGACAGCATCAGGTGTTATTTTGGGGGAAGAAATCCCAAACAGATCTAAAATACATGCCTGGAACTTTTTCAAATTGATATGATTTTATTGAACAGCTAAGGGGAACAAAAGTTTCTGATGTAACGATTGAGTAAGTTTTGCAGTGCTGGAAAATATTACCTAAACATTCTTTACATCCTATGTTTTAGGAAGTAGAGGGCATTATTCCTCCAATTTAAGCTTGTGTTAATGGCATTTTATGGCAGTATTAGGGAACATCTTTATACCTGCTTTAGAAATACAGTACCTGCATAAACCACCCCTAATATTCTGTAGCTTTATTTGGTGAGATGTGTAGAAGCAGAGTTTCAGGCACGTGTGCATTCTTTTTGAATACCAGTTGTAGCGGTGATTATGATGATCTGGCTGCTATGGAAAGGCCAGAGCTTTCCATGGCAACAAATAAATTTTTTTTTAACTAATGTTTTTAATTGGCTGTGCTGAACTTTGTAGGGGAATTAATACACTAAGGCAAGCTACAAAATTCTAATGATGTGCTGATAAAAAGACACAGATTTCAGTTCTTTCTTTTTTAGGAAACAGTGTAGCATGAACCCTTGAAACTCATAATTAAGGTAAAAAATACTTAAATATGCTTTGACTGACAGTTTCTTGCAGCACCAATGTGGGAAAGGATGATTTTGGTTAGCCCCACATATAATTATAATTCTCATTGAAATTCTTTCTGTAAATAGGTTGATGCTGGGAATATAGTTTGAGAAGCTCACATACTTTCCTGAAATTTATGCTTCCCATGTTGGCAATAAATTGCAAAACTCATGCTAAGTGCCTTCTAGTTCTCAGAATACAAATGTAGATTTTTTCGTTCAGATCCTTACTGTCATTCTGCATCTGTGAGGTTTGTTTCTTCTACACAGAATAGAAAACAAATGTAAAACTTCTGCATTTTTGTAATTTCATAGATGTTTTAATTCATCAGCAACTTAGCAATATATAGATACCATTTATGGTATCACTGATGATATTTCTAAGTACAGGATAACTTTAGCAGAGTTTTACTTTGGCTGTGAATCACAGAATGTCAGGAGCTGGAAGAGACATCGAAAGATCACTCAGTCCACCCCCATGCCCGAGCAGGATCATCTAGAGTAGATCACAGGTGATCACCTGTAGCTTCGTCTCTTAGGTTACATCAGCTGAAGCACTAGATGTGTAATACCATGTCGTACCTCATCGATACCACTATTTTTCTTAGTACATTTCTGCAATTGGGGTTTTCTCTGGCAGAGAAGATTTCTTTGTGAAAAATTCTTGATTAACAAAACCCAAAACAGGTTTCCGACAATAGAAAAAGGAGGTTTATGTGTCAAAATATGTATTGCTTTCAAACATAAAGTGTTTTTTAAAATTAATATTTTCAAGTACATACATTTTAAATAGCAAAAGACCCCTCACAGCTGTTTTGTTTTCTTGATAAGTCCATTACCATCTTACTTACATCACTCTGGTGACACAGATGAAAAAATAGGTTAGTACGAGCCTTCATGAAATATTCTGGATCCACACCCAAAGGACAGAAAATCATGTCTGGCAACATAAATAAATGAACAGCAAGAATGCTACTTTCTTACATAACTTTATAACCTAGCATTTGGTGCTTTCTAAACCATCATTGCAACATTACTATTATTATCATAATTATTACTATTTTTATTGTTATTATTACTACTACTACTATTGTTTTATTGTAAACTTAGTTTTGGTCTTTGGAGAGATTGAAGAAGTGGAGAGACTGAAGAGCTCCAAGATGCGAGGAATACAAAAGATACTTGAAGCTTCCCATGTCTCCCCTGCTCTGCTCCTGCTTCAGCACAAGTGTGAGTCCCCAGTGTGGGTTCTGTATCGCAGCATTACTGCTCNCTTCTGCCGCTCTTCAAATATTAGCTTTAATTCTTTGGACACAGCAGTGAAGAGTGAAATAATGGTGACAAAAAAGGTGAAAAGAACCATGAATATCTATAAATAATTGATAAGCAATGCTCAGTTTGTATTAAAAACCTTGCACCCTCATACCAACCTAAAGCCATCAGAGACAAAACGTAAAATTTCAGTGAAAAGCTGCTGTTTGGAGTAGAAAAAAATATCTGATGTCCACAAAGTAGCAGATACATGCATATACATGTGCTATTATTTTTTTTTTAAGCATGTTGTTGTAGTTTAACCCCAGGCAAAACTAAGCACCACACAGCTGTTCACTCATTCCTTCCCCCTGCAGTGGGATGGGAAAAAGAACTGGAAATCTAAAAGGGTTGATTGCCTCATGGGTTGATTAAGAACAGTTTGATAGTTGAAATAAAATATGAATACAGATACAAATACTGAATTGTAATGAAAATGAAAATAACAAGAAGAGAAAGAAACAAAACCCAAGGAAAACAAGTGACACAAATGAAAACCAATTGCTCACCACCCACTGCGGGATGCCAGTCCTAGAGCTGTGGTCACTGTCTGACAGCCAAATCCTCCACGTTTATATGCCGAGCATGACATTGTATGTTATGGAATATTCCTTTGGCCAGTTTTGGCCAGCTGTCCTGGCCATGCCGCCTCCAGCTTCTTGAGTGACCCCAGACTCCTCTCTGACAAGCATGAGAAGATGAAATGTCCTTGATTTGATGTAAGCACTGCTTAGCAATAACCAAAACACCAGTGTGTTACCAACATTATTCTCTTCCTAAATCCAAACCACAGTACTGTACCTGCTGCTTGGAAGAAAATGAACTCTATCCCTGCCAAAGCAGGACACAGATACCGGCTAAAAAAATTTGCCACTTTATGACAGTGCTGCCTTACTAAGAATTTCCCCAATGCTTCTTTATCTTCTCAGTCGAGACAGTCTTACCTTTCTCAGGTAATGCATGTTGCACAGGCTAAGACTTCCAAAGATGATAGAATGGTTTGAGTTGGAAGGGACCTCAAAGGTCATCCAGTTCCAACCCCACTGCCGTGAGAAAGGATACCCTCCACTAAATCAAGTTGCCCAAAGCACTATCCAACCTGCCCTTCTATGGTTTGGTGCTGAAGATACTGATGAGGTATTCTATTATCTCTAGGTAATAGAGTTTTCAAAGATTTCTCATGGAAATGTAGGTAAGGGTCTAACAGTGGCTTATGGCAAAGTAGTTCAGAGTGTGTAAAAACCATAAAAGTACGTAAGAAATTACTTTACAATTAGGCTGGGTTTTGGTTTAATATTGATAGTTGCATGTTAGATAATGGATACCCATCCTTGATGCCCAGAGCATTAGTATTTTTGCATAATTCAATTCAGGAAATATGTTTGGGTTTTTTTTTTCCTAGTTTTCTTTATTTGCTGGTGCTTGAAAGTACAAAGGGATAGGGGCTGACCTTTCTTACAATTCAAAGTGTGTTAAGGAACACCTAGAACATCTTGGAAAAAGTGCATGTTTCAGCTCTACTCTTTCAAACTACCTGGCCATATTGAAGTTTGACTTCAGTGTGCTTTGAATAACAATGGAGCTTTCTTGAAGGTCTGCCTGAAAAGAAACCTCATAAGCAGTGAAACGTTAACTAATACAGGTTTTCTGAATTGTGGGGTGAGTGTCTTTAGTGATAAATATAAATCAGTAAGGACATGTTGAACCTACTCTATACTGATGAGGACAGAGATAACAAGGCAGGAATCATTAGAGTTGCAACCTCATAATCCACTACATGTATGTGGAGCCTTTGGGGGAGGGTAGTGGCCAACCCTTTGAGCTGGTTTTTGCTAGCACACACTAGCAGGCTAGGCGGGAGGTGTTGTATGTAATCTGAGTCTCGTAAGTGTTAATTTTATCTGTGTTTATTTTGGAGTGGGTTTTTGAGGGCTACTGAGTGGTTTTAATAGGAGGAAAATTTTAACTAAATGACTTGAAATTTCACTCCCTGCGATAAACGTTTAGACTAGAACAAAAGAAGAAGGGAAAATTAGCTAATCTTTTGCTGGCAATAATATCACAGATAACTGTAGTGGTATTGAGACATCAGAGGTGATAGAAAGTAGCTGCACATGAGTTTATTTAATTTATTTCATATGGAAATACTGTAATAATTTTCTTGGGTTTTGTTATGTGGTGATGTCTGTTGGCACAGGCTTTATGTGTGCTTGTTTTTGGGAAGACTTGCTATCAGTCTGCTTTCTGTTAGGTGTTATTTAATTAAAATATACTTGCAGAATAAATGGTCTTAATTAGCATACATACTCCCATGAAGTGTAGCTTATTCCCATTCACTGTGGACAAGAGTGTCAAGTGGGTCTCTTTAGGCCATCCTGGAACCACTCCCAGTGCCTCTGGGACCTTGTGCCTGTCTGCAAGCAAATGAAAAGGAAAAGTATTTGGCATCTTCCCTGACATGTGTTTATTCTTGCCTTTTATTCTGTCCAACACTCCACCCTGTGACCTGAGTATTGGATGTAAGCAAGGTAAATGACTCTGCATTTTCCCTTTACAACAGAGGAGTTGCACCTGACATTAACAGGTCTTAAGAAGATCTGTGCACTGTAACACACATATTGATTATGTATGTTTCCTGGCTAATACATAGTCAAAACATGTGAAGAAACAGTGGAAACTCATTCAGAGACTGAAGCTTTGCAGTTGTGAGATAATTTTATGTTTTAGCTTTTCCTTTTCATGTTAACTTCTTGCTAAGCTGCACGTAAACCTCCTTTGTCTAGAAAATGCAACCTTTCCAAGAGTACAGTATTCCACAGGTTAGCTGAAACTGGTCTTCACAGTGCTGTTCTTCTGGCTTTGTGCCTATGGAAGTGGTTAGCGGTTGGAATTTATGTCACAGACCACATAATAATTTGTTAGAAGAAGCTGGATTCAGTCCTAGCACAGGCATTTTTCCTTTCCTGTCATAATATTTTGTAAGGACTTACTTATTTCTTGCGATCTCAGCCCATGTGAAGAAGAGAATGATAAAATTTCTGCAGATTTTTTTTTTTTCTGAGAATACATTTATACTCCAGATGACCTTTGGAGCAAATTTGAACTGTTTGATTTTCCCACATATTTATAGCTCTGACCGTGCATCTTTGCCAGCAAATCTTACAGACTTTATCCACCAAACATTTATTTATGGTAAAAAAACAATTTGCACTTGAAACACTCTAGAAAATTTTCAAAGACATTAGATTCAAAGTTAAGCTTTTATTTTAGTCTTATTTTCCCTGTATTGTCATCAGCCAACATTACATTCAAATTCATAGCACATTTACCTAAGATGACTGTTTACTTCCTTTAATGCCTTTCTGTGCTGATAACTGTTGTTTGTGAAAGAGATTATCCTGAGACCACACTGGCATATATAAAATACTGGTTCATTTCTTTCATCTTAGTGATCAAGAATTCAAAATCTACCTATGCCTGGGTTTCTTCACTGACATTAACTTGAACTAGATGGGTAGTTCTCAGAATAGCCTGTTCTGCTTTATACTAAAAAAATTAATAATACAGATGTAATGTTACAAATAAATACTGGCAAGTCCGTTCAGTGTTACTTTATCTAAATATTTGCTTATATTATACAAGGTATCACAGATCTGTGATCCTGTTGTTGACTACATTAAAATATATTCCCAAAGAACAGCATTTGTTGGAGACTACTTTCAGTCTGAGAATCTGACCAGGATATCTGTCTGGGTTTCTCTCCGCTGTGCTGTGTACATCTTGCCACACGGTGGGACACCAAGGCTGCTACATAACTTCCACCCCAGACAATATCCATGTAAGCTGGTTCTTGGTAGATACCGCCAAATGATGCTCCCGAAGAAGCCTGGGACACTCACTTGTGAGTGAGCAAAGGTCCCCCATGAAGCAGTACCTGGGTGTAAAGTGCCCTGGGGCAGACCATGCTGGGCAATACAGCTGTGTTACTGGTGTGAGGCATGGGAGAAGGGCTGCTCTAGAGAACTTTACATTAACTTATGGTTTCCTTGAGCAACAACAATGAATGTCTGTTAAGGCCCCAGTTCAGCAGTGCCATTAAGAACTGTTTCTTTTTAAACATACCTTTAAATCTGGTCTCAAAAACTTACATTTAAGTGCTTTACTGAACTGGGGATTACATGTATCACCTGTATTATCTTATATGCTTGATTTATGCACTACAGGCCTTTAAGAGGGTCACACAGGTGATCGTTTATTCTAATTACTGTGATGTAAGAGGAGCAGCAGGAGTTAGAGAGAAAGAAAATTCTTTAATCCTGCCATGTACAGAACAAAAGCATTTTCAGCACCTTTTCCAGACGTGTGATGGCACATAATTTCTTAGGTCTCTGTCTTTTATAACTGCACTGAAAATGGATTTGCCCTGTCAACATTATTTGAGAAACCCTTGTTGCCAATAATTGAAACCTGCAATAGCAATAGATTTTTCCTAAGATTAAATGGGCTTTGAAAGCCTCCAGTACAACTCAATGTAAACCCCTCTCTCTTATCCACTGGTGTTCATGCCAACACAATTGCTTCAATGTCTGTTTTAAGCATTTCTTTTATGTAAAGATAAGAAAAGAAGGTGTTGAGACTATTGGTATTGCAAATACATTTGTGCTTCTTCAGCAGTAGTGTCATTATTTTGTACTGAAAAAGACTCATATGAACTTCAGCCCTTAAACTGTGTGGCATTTAATGAAGAAAAGAAAAACAGACCATTTCGTTGGAAGGAATATAGAATAGCCTGTATGTCAAAGCCCTTCTGTGAATATCCAGTCTATACCAGAAGGGTAGCAGTTATTATATGGTTGGGTTTTTTTTTTTAAGATTGTATTCTACTGTTGTGCTTTTTGAAGTGGAATTGTACTGTACAGAGTACCTACTTAGTGCCTCTGTTTTCATAGTGATGGTCCCTCTTCAGCAAACATGTCTGAGTTTTTTAGTAGGAATAGACAAAGCTTTTCAGTGTTTGCATACTCTCCTGCCCTGCCCTGTTAAATGTGGCAGAGGTATGCTACAGAATGACATTTTCACACATATAATATGCACACATAGAGCAGTGGGAACCAGCATGATGCGACATGGATTTACAAAGCAACCACTCTATAGGGTATTACTGTTTTATTCTGTTTAAAAAAATTCAGTTTTCAAATGTTTGGGTAAGAAATTATTTATTTAGTGTTGTCCAGGTGCCTAGTTCTGTGAAGAGCTCTTAGCAGTATGAATGGTATTAGAGTGACTTGGTGCTACATCAAGGGACCCTGCTTCAGCTCAGACTGGGACTGTCAGTCCCTGCTCCAGCGATGGTGTAGGTGACCCCATTCCCCATCCTGTCCCAGCACTGCGTGGCAGTGGACCTCACTGACCCAGGCCCTGACTTAGAGACTGACTTTCTGGCTTGGCTTCAGACCTTTTATGTCAACACAAATGTGTCTGCCGGCAGGGCTGGGGCATGACCCATGCTGTCCCCTCCAGCCTGCTCCACTCCCTTGTTGGGTTGGTGGAATGGTCCCTGGCTTGCTCAACCTCATGGGGATCCCCCTGTGGGAAATTCTCCATAGCTCCTGACCCCTCACAGTGACTTCAGGAGCTCAGTCTTTCCCTAAACATCACAGAGATGAAACCTTGATCCTCCTCACATTTTGTTGAAACTGTGAGTGGGACTCATGGTGCACCTACAGAAGATTCATTGTAAAACAAGAGGCTGAATTGTGCAGTTTCAACCATGGCCGAACTTCGTCACTATTCTTAGTCATATAAATGAAAAAAAAAAAGTGGAGCTAGAGTTCACGGTAATCACTTCTGTCTTCTCCACAGACTGAATTCAGATGGATGGATTTTACAGGAACTCGTGTACATAGATTGGCTTTTTTGCATGAGGCCAAGTATTTGGAATTTAAGGTCAAAAAGGAATTTGCGTTTGAAGTTATGAATAGCTAAAAAGAGAATTTAGAATGGAAGGAACTATTACATTAGCCACTCGCTGCTACTAATAAATGTGGAGCAGTGTGGTTAGGCATTGACCCAGTGTAGGCTTATTTTAAGCATCTGCTCAACTTGGAAAAAAGTAACGGAATCTCACTGAAAGTGATTGGCTTTCTCAGCTTGTTCTTCCAGCATGTACATAAATGGGATTGCTTCACTGGAGCTATAACACACAATAAAATATTTACCTAATGAACAAGAAGAATGTGATGCATTAGGAAAATGTAGACATTAAATTTCATTTATGTGGTTTTTCACCCTTCCTCTTTTCTTTCTCTTTTCCCTCTTCTTCTTATAAGTAAGCTTTATATATATACATCTGTACAGAATTCCAGTACAGACATTTGGATGACCATAATCAACCAAAATTACCAGACTTTGCTGTGCCGTGTACTTCAGATTTGCACTGCAAGTATCGATACCAGTAAGTTCTGGAGATACATGGAAGAGGAGCTATTAAAATGGGTCAAACCCTCTGTAAAAATATGTCTGCAGCTGTGTAATTGTAAATATCAACTTCCATAATCCAGGAAACAAATATCTTTTTTCCCCTAAATTTTCTATTTTATCATTTTTTGATTTAATGATAAATACTGTGCAATGATTTTATGGTTATAAGAAATCTAAGAAATAAATAATGTAATAATTTGCTTTTTAAAAACTATTAAAAGATGTATAATAGCCATTGTTGGCTATTCGTAGTTTATAATATGATATTAAAAATAGCCTAACTTTATTTATTTTGAACTATTTTAGCCTATAATAAAAATTTTACAGGCTTTGAAACAGAGCTAAAGATTCCAGAAGACTCGTGGTGAGATACATAGCTCAAAAATGCATGCTATGTTCCTAAATTATTTTTTTTAGGCTGTAATTATTTTGTACTCTTTCTAGCCAGAAACATGTGATAGTGAATGTGATAGAGAAGAGCATCTTTGACATAGATTTGGTCTAGTATGTCAGTATATGTCATATGCAAAGCTGATGTTCACAGTGAGAGAAGTTTGAATGAGATGATAACTTTTATGATTAAAGTGGTATTTTACAACAGGAGGAGAAGGCCAAGTCATGGGCACAGATGACAGCATGGTCTCTACCAATTACAATCACATATCAACAGTAGAAAATGGGAAGATGATCAAGATGTGTTGTTAGATATAAGCTTTTCTGGTGCAGGTTTTATCAGAAGCCGCATTCATTTTCCCCTTCTGCATCTCTGTCTCTATCATGCTCTATCAGGACTATGTGGATTCAGGCACTGGTATTGCTAATGCAAACATGCTGCTCAACACAGATGTCTGTGTGTGGCCTGGGAAGAGCTCACTGCCCTGCTGTAGATACTCTGGAACAGCACGTGTGGACCATGGCCTATGTGAGAGTGGTTCAGTGTTCTGGGTTTAAGGATTGCCAACACGGTAATGGCAGAATAACTTCACTTTACCTGGTTACTTTGCAATCCTTAATTTAAGTTATGTCACGGTAGAGGCAGCGAAAAATATTTTTGCATATGCCGGTGAAAAATCACACAGCTGCAAAGATCTGTGAAGACACAAGTGGTTTAAGGATCAAAGGACTGCAGGGTAGTTCAGGCTGGAGGGGGCCTCAGAGGTCTCTAGTCCTACTTCCTGTTCAAAGCAGGGTCAACTATGAGGTCAGACCAGGTTGCTCAGGGCTTTGTCTAGGCTGGTTTTGAAAATCTTAAAGGATAGCCACTGCATAACCTCTCTGGGCAGCCTGACTGTGCTTACGGTGTAAAAGGTTTTCCATATAACTGGTCTGAACCTCTTCTTTCAACATACACTCTTTGCCACTTGTCCTTTTGCCATACACTGCAGGGAAAAGCCTGCCTCTGTCATCTCAATAACCTCCTCATCAGTACTGGGAAGCTGCTGTCCCCATGAAGCTGTCTTTCCCAGGCTAAAGAGTGGTGGCTCATCAGCATCTTCCCACAGGGCAAGTGCTCCAGGCTTGATCATGGTGGTGGCCCTGTGCTCAACTTCACTTTGTTGATACCTTCATGTACTGCGGTACCCAAATCAGGGAGAGTTACAGAATCACAGAATTACAGAATTGTAGGGGTTGGAAGTGACCTCCAGAGATCATTGAGTCCAACTACCCTGCCAAAGCAGGTTCCCTAGAGGAGGTCACACAGGTGGATGTCCAGACGGGTCTTGAATATCTCCAGAGAAGGAGACTCTACAATCCCCCTGGGAAGCCTGTTCCAATGCTCTATCACCCTCACCATGAAGAAGTTATTTCACACATCAGTTCAGAATCTCCTCTGGTCCAACTTGTGACCATTGCCCCTTGTCCTGTCCACACAGGCCATTGAAAACAGGTTGGCCATCTCCCTTTGTCTCCTACACTTCAGATATTTATAAACATTGATGAGATCACCTCTCAGTCTTCTCCAGGCTGAACAGCCCCAGCTCACTCAGCCTTTCCTCATAGGAGAGATGCTCCAGGCCCTTCATCATCTTTGTGGCCTTCACTGGACTCTCTCCAGGAGATCCCTGTCTCTTTTGTACCGGGGAGCCCAGAACTGGACACAGGGCTCCAGGTGAGACCTGACCAGGACAGAGTAGAGGGGGAGGATCACCTCCTTCCACCTGCTGACTACGCTCCTCTTAATACCCGCCAGGATCCTATTGGCCCACCAGAGCACACTGCTGGCTCATGGCCAACCTGTCATCCACCAGGAGCCCAAGGTCCTTCTCCGCAGAGCTCCTCTCCAGCAGGTCATCCCCAGCCTGTACTGATACCTGCGGTTGTTGCTTCCCATGTGCAAGACCCTACACTTGCTTTTATTGAACCTCGCCTGGTTCCTCACTGCCCAGCTCTCCAGCCTGTCCAGGTCTCACTGAATAGCAGACACATTCTTTGCAAAGAAATTCAGTCTGCCTGAATAGCATAAAGCAATAATTAGAACTCAATCTCATCTTCTTACATTAGCTCTTCTGGCCCGAATGAACCTCGCGTTCCCTTTTTCATCCCCACCCCTCCCTATTTTTGTGCAATCCCTTCCACAGAAGGGTTGTATTTCCCAGAGAAAACCTCAGGTGGCAGCAGCATCACAGCTTTTGTAACTGGTCCTGCTCTTGGCGCAATGCTCCTTGTGCCACCAGTCATTAGAATCTGTTAACGAGGAGCCCTTGCGCTTGACAACGCTATTAGCAAATCGTCAGCCTAGCAAAGAGTGAAAGTGCTCTTTCCTGGATGATTTACCAACGTGCGTATCTCATTTGAAAGTCCATATTTTATATATTTATGCAAATTAGGCATATTTTATATATTTATGTAAGATAAATACATATAACTGTACTGTCTCTTGAAGGGAACTTGAGATGTTGGTAGCTACTTACTTGGGGTTCACAATGTGTTTGAGCAGAGTCAAACCTCTCGGAGCACTCGGTGAATGATGTGTTTCCTTCCTGGATAGCCATCTGCTTTTCTGATTTCTTGTATGCGACCGTACGTGACCAAAGAGGCGGGAGGAAGGTATCAGAGGATCTCTAAAAGGACAGTAGGAAATCCAGAAGGAGGATTTGGGAGTAGAACAAGCAACAACAATTTAAAAGGAAACATGATGAGAGATGTAGGAAATCAGGGGAAGAGTGTGTAAGGGAGGAACACTTGAGCCAGGTTGGAATAAGAGTTCTTTCTCAAGGCTCCATTTTCAGGGCTCTTGAACACCTGTGGATCCCCTGTGCTGTTTCAAGACACAGTGTCACAGAGATCAGCTTTGTGATTTCCTGCTGTTCTCCCTTACAAGGGCTCTGTCTCCATCTAACGGGGTTTTCTTAGGCACTAGACACTAGAAAATTCTCTCTATATTTTGAATTTCACCTACAGTCAGCCAAGGTCTTTGAAGTCCTTCAAGTAATTTCCTCTTTCAGGTTTCTGACATTAAAGCGTACCTGTAGAAAACAATAAGCACCAAAAATTTCTGTTCTCGAAAACCAGAAAAGTGAGCAAAGAACATTCCTCTTGAGCTTAGCGGTTTTGAAATCAGATTCCTGAGACTGAAGAAAAAAACCAGCTTAAGGAGTGGCAGAAAAATTGCCACTGAAGGGGACTGGCAACAAGCCATTTCTCCAGCCTAGCCCTGAAAAGGCCATGAAACTCACATGATACCCACAGGAGGTGGACACCCTCTTCTACCTCACAGCAGTACTGCAACAAGATTGTTACGAACTTACAGGAGAGAAGAGTGGACACCAAAAGATGTTATCCCCTTCTGCACTGAAAAATAAAAGAAAATGGCCAATTTCTGCATTGTAATGCACTCTGGTACATTGGCTACATTTGGTAGTGATTACAGACGTGTCTTTGATACTGCAGTGTCCATGTCACCCTGGCCTGGTTTAGACAAGGAGAAACACATTAATGTAAAGTGGCTGAAGGTCTGAGAAAAGGGCAGTCCCACTCCCTTCTGCTGCTTTACTTATTCACCAGCGTGGTACTAGTGCGTGGAGTAGAGAGCTAGGGACTTGGTTGTATCTTCTTTGCCCAGGACTAGGATAAGAAACTGGAGAGTAGTTCGCAGCCACCTGCACCATCTCTTGCTGTATGGGATTCACGAAGAGAAGGAACGAGTTGTAGACTGCATGAACTGACATTTCTGTCTTAGAGTCTGCTGCTGAGTATGGATAATGTACAGTTTGCAGAATGTGTCCAGGAAGAGAATAAATTCAGATGGAGTGATGCTGTGTAGTATTATGATGCTGGTGGCACCTCAAAGCTGTTCCTTTTGTTCAGAGTGGTGGGCTATCTCAATAGGCTGGTCTCCGAGGTCAGCATCCAACAAACGCCGCGTCTCATCATGGGACAGGCAGATAGGTGAGCAAGGCCAAGTGTCTTGGTGATGTGAGATGCAAGGACTGCCCATGGAGCAAGCCAGCCTAAATACCATGTTGGGTACTTTTGTTTACTCAGCAGAAGTACAAGCACTTTCTCACACTTTGTCTAGATCAATGTCATACTTGAGCAGATCCTCCTTGAGTCCTTGCTGCTCAGACCAGTCAGGCTCTGACCTGTGAGAGGTCCCATGGGCATCAGGAGGACTGCTTATCATGTGGCACAGCTAATGGAAGCTGCAGCATTGCTGAGTGTCCTGGACTAGCACTGCTGAATCTCGGTGCAGAGCGGAGCAGGTTCGTAACTCCAGCACTGTCTGCCAAGTCCATCCTCCCCTAGCACCCTGGCACTCGGTCCAGGTCCTTCTCACCTGAACCACCACTGATGGTGTGTGATAAATATTTTGCTTGGGCAAGACAGTAGACGATTTTGCATCAAAGGTGATGCATATAAGGTTCCAGTTCTTTCAGTACTGGAAAGAATGTGACAAGGAGTGAAGGAACCTCACAGTAGCATTTCCTCCCATAGTAACAGTCTTCTAAAAACTTTGGAGTTATTTATGAGTAATACATATAAGTAGCCCTTTTAAAATTAATTATTCACTGGAGATGATTTTATGTCACTTTGTAGATTCACAGCCTAATTAAAATACAATTGCTTGTCTGTTAAATACCTGATTTACCCCTATTTCTTCATATTTTATTATCACAAAGCACAGCATTTAAAATTGTGAGTTGACTTCAGCATGGGGTTTATATTAATGTATAATTGTTGTTTTCCCTGGGCAGCCAAACAGATATTTTGCATAAGCTGACTGTCTTTCATTTTAAACTCACATAATTTCTTCCACTTTTGTAAGAAATAATTGCAAAACTTCCTGAACTTCACACATTCATTACATGTGAATTGGCACTTTGATTTAATTTGTGTGCCTTACGAGGTGGTCTGTGCCCCCACACACCATAGCTTGTTCTTGCATATTTTGAGGGAAGGTTTTGATAAAGCGTCAATCAAGTCACTGTAAAATATGATGCAGTTTACACAGGTTTGGGGATTCAGGGATTGGGGGAATGACTTAACTCCCAGCAAGAAAGCTGAACTGATTAGGAAATGGGAAGAAGAGATACCTGGGTGGATCTGGAGTGTACAAAGTCATTAAAATTGGGTTCTGGCAGGTTTCTTTCTGTTACAGTAGGAGGACCCCAGAGTCATAAAGGGATGTGAAAATAGGAGCCTCAGGCAAAGGTTGTTTCTTTGCCCTGCAGGGAAGGAAAGAGGAGCATGGAAGGCCACTATCTCCAGCCTTCTCTGTGGTGGGAAGTTTTAGGGCTGTTTTAGCAACATGGAAACAGCATTTTGCTTAAAATGGAGCAAACATTGCTGCAGACAGACTTCAGGTGCTTTAACAAGATGTCACAGAAATCTGGCCAGATCAGGTCCCCGCACACCACAATCAAAATCTGCCTGCTCTGCTGTGGTGCTCCACCGGCATGACTGCAGTGGTAGGAACTTTGGAGCCAGTTTGTGCACAGGAGAGCACAGGCCTTTGGGACACTGAAGGAGCCTCCAGTCATTGTGTTTATGACCGGTATCTTTAAAACAACAAGCATGGTACAAACGTGCCTTGGGGTCAGTATGGCCCAAGGAACTGCATAGGCGTTTCAGGTACATAATGACTCTCTCCAACTCCAACAGGTCTTGATATTTCAAACATGCTTTAAGTGTGGGCCAGTGTCACAAAACTGTGACAGCTTGACATCTCACGCATGACTGATTTGTGACAGATGTGTCAGAACAGCCAAGTGGTTTAATAGGCTCGGTTTTTCTGACCCCTCTCCCCTGGAGGGAGGAGCATCTCCTTCCAGAGAGATATGGGTTTATAGTCTATATTTTATTATTCAGATACAGTGATGATCAGTGGACACACATACACAAGCATGTTTTTCTTTCTCTATGACAATAGTTATAATTATTTTAATACACATACAAAGAAAAAGCGAAGCTATAAAAATGCAGGACAGAGAAGTGAGTCATACAGAAGTCAAGGTCAGCAGTGGTCCAAAACCTATGATGAGAAGGTGCAACTGGCACAGAATTTCACTGATTTCAGCAAGATAGCAGACACATTCTTTTCAAAGCACAGTTTTAAGTAGGGTGGGAGAATCACAAAAGCACAGAACGGTAGGACTTGGCAGGGACCTCTGGAGATCATCTAGTGTAACCACCAAGAGGTTGCAGTGAAAGGAAAGACATAGGGAAAACCAAAATGGATCAGAATTTGTACAGCAAAGAGATCACTGTATACTAGCATGAATCGTAAGAAGAGACCAGAGACACCATAGGACAGCTACCAAAAATATTGGAGGAAAAATGCAAACTTTCCAGACAATGAAAGTGGCAATGTAAAATCACAGTTCAAAGCATGACACACTACATCATATACGTGCAATTAAAGCTGCCCAGTAACATTGGACTATAGTTTTGAAACTGCAGAGGAATATCCTATGCAAAAAATACGACGTTTAATATACCGATTTGACAGATATACAAATTCTGTTACCTAAGATGTGAATCTGGGCTTATAATGGAAGAGCATCAAGCTAAAATAATCTTATCTCAATGAAGCTTTTGCTGCCTGTAGAAGCAAAGTGAACACAAGGGCAATGCTGTTGGCCAGGACCCCATTGTACTTGGCACACTGGAAATAAAGACTCTCAAAGCCCAGTGCCTCAGAAAGCTTACTGCCTGAATAGCATAAAAGAGAAGTTAGAAATCAATCTATGTCACAGTGGAATTAACACAAGGTTTTCACTGATTTCAGTGAGGCTGGGTGTCAGCCAGGCTCTCTATGCAGCATGTGAATGAGATTAATAGATCTGAAGGCCAGACAAGATCACTGTGTTAGCCAGTCTTAACTTCTCTATAATGCAAGATTTAGGATTTCCCTAAATCCTTTACTTAAAATCCAACCGCTGTTGACTCAAGGTGTAACTATTTTTATTACCTGCACTTTTTTAGAGTAAAGAACTCAGTAATTTCCTTAGGAATTTAACAAAGTTAAATTTTAACAAAGTTTCCCAGTTCTCATCCTGAGAAGCACCAGTGGTTAGCCCATTTAATGCATGGCAGTGGTATCTCTTTAGCCATTTAGTCAAAATATTATTCCAGGCCATGCCTCACACCAATACCTGCATGTATTACATTCATACTGCTCCCTTGCCAACAAAATTTATAATCAGTAATAAAAGGCAAGTTAGAAAGCATTGTGTTCTTTTCGTGTTTGGTTTTGGGGTTTGTTTATTTATTTTTTTTTGCTTTGTTTTTAAATCTAAAGTCCACTTAGATTGCGTCCATGATAATATCCTGCAAATCAAGAGCCAAAACTGTGTTCAGCACTACAGCGACAGAAGGCCAAGCAACTGGCAGGTCATCATTAGTTCTTTAGATTTCAAAGGTCACCTAATAATTACAATATTTCCTGCTAACCATTGAGGAAATATAGCAAAATCCACCAAAAGTCTTTTTGAGTCCCAGATGCCAAAGATCTTTTCCCTCAGATTAAGTTGGATGCAGGAAGAAATTACCAGTCAACCTTTTAACCCACCTGTGCAAGGGTTGTGATTCCAAAAGCTGCTGGGAAAGTCGGCTGCTCTGACTCCTGGCGTGCCAGCAGGAACAATGTGAAGCCCTGGAGGGATTGTCTAGGACAAATGTTACAGAAGATAATATTCCAGAGCAAGGAAGAACTGAAAAAAGCCCCCCCCCAAGGACTGAGATAAGAAATTGTGTGCTGTCAAAATTATCAATAAAAAATAAAGTATATCTTGATAAAACATAAAATATAATAACATTTAAGAATTCAGAAGAAGCTTAAAATTAATTGTGTTACATTTGATTCTGTGTGAGACCATAAATCCAGCAATACTGGATATACCTAAACCACAGGAATAAACTTGATTATAGGAAGTTCCACCTAAACATGAGGAGGAACTTCTTTACTGTGAGGGGGCACTGGCACAGGCTGCCCAGAGAGATCGTGGAGTCTCCTTCTCTGGAGACATTAAAAACCCACCTGGATGTGTTACTGTGCAGCCTGCTCTAGGTGATCCTGCTCTGTCAGGGTGGCTGGACTAGATGATCTAAGAGGTCCCTTCTAACCCTCACCAGTCCGTGATTCTGTGAAGCTGTGATTCAGTGATATTAATACATGCTATATCATTCTAGATTATTTATTGTCAAGATAATGCTAATAAGATGAGAAGATTTAATAGGTATATGTTGGGAAACAGAAGAAACAGCCACTACTATGAAGGACCTTGTAGCTTTCTGCTATTTGTTCCTTTTTTGCTCAGCCAAAGCTACCGCATGCATACACCTCTGCAAATTTGGGAATCGTCAGCAAAATCCCCTCTGAGATTCACTGTGTAGGTGCACAGACACACCATAATTTTGCAGTACATTTGCTGAACACAAAAAAGTCTTCTTCATTCAACTTCATCAAACTTTGATGTTACACAATGAAGTCTCACTGCTTACGTCATGAAAGAAATCACCACACAACCAGATGACGGGTCAGGACCATGTAACCTTCTGTCATGCGCGGCCTCAGCCCAAGTTGAGCATGCCAGTTTCTGTACCTCAGGAAATCCCCCCTGAGGGCTGCCAATACCACACCAATACATGCCCTGTCCCTGCACCTGCTCCCTGTTCTGGCGTGCCGTGGGGCTGCATTCGTGTTAGCACGTGCACTGCCTCCTCTTTGCACAAGGAGAAGTAAAGACTTAGAAAGATTTTACCCCAAATGCCATCACTTTCAACTCAGGGGAGGGAAAGGAAGCCTAAATCATCCCTTAAGAAATGCAGTGGCAGTATGGCAAGAGTGTGAGAAATTCCATACCTTCCGCTGGAGCAGGGAATCTGAACAATACGTAAATCGGTGAGTTGGGGAAGCTGCAATTCCCACGTTCTCCATGTATGGCTGAGAGCTTTTGTCTGCAACAGCCTTCCCAGCTCATCAGCCACCAGCCTACTCCATATATCCCTACACCAGCAGTAGTGGGAGACACTCGTGTGTTGGGGAACTGCTGTGAACCTTTGATGCAGGCATCAGGAGTTCAGCACAGTCTCCCTATTTTAATTTTGAATGAAATAGCAGACCCTTAGACTACTCTATTATCCGTGGAGTCAGATAATAGCTAACTAGTGCACCTGAGTTTCTAAATATTCTTGTGCAGGTGTAAGATATCTGTGGGAATGTTAATTTCTACCCTTTTTTCCTAGTTCAGTAGCTACTGTAAGAAAAGGAGACCTACAAAACTGCAGTAATTTTCCTTTTGTGTCACTTGTAAATTTCAAACCCACCTTTAATCCAGCTATACACAAACCACATTTCCTTCGCCATCACCTTGGTTAAAGGGAAGTCCATTCACATGTTAACATTTTATCCTTTTGGATATCTTATTTTCCTGAAATACTGTATGATAGGTTAATATCTTGTCATTACCTTGCAATGCCTATAGCAGCCTTGGTAGCAGGCTGTACTAAAGAGCTGTAGATAGGTAGTGTATCCAGCTTGCTCAAAACACACCAGATCTGTTAGGGGGAATGAGCATGCAGAAGACCCTACCCAAGGGATCTGAATTTCTGCCAAGACTGTGTTATGTGATGTGTTGTGGGCTAATGACTGAGTCTAGTCATATTCTGGTCATGTGGTGAGCACAGCACCCAATCATCACATTGTACTATCTCTTGTTTTTGTTGTAAGTTTCTCAGTTATGCTGGAAGCAGGTTAAAAATGCACTTAATTGTTACTTTTCTTTGTAAGGTGAGTGGCATGGAAATAGAGTGAGTCTCATTACAATGTGAAACATTACAGAGATCTGTTAGTACAACACCACAGAAATAAAGCATCACTCCACAGATTTGACAACAAGGAACTCACACCTTTTCCCCAGACTTATCTGTAGCAGCATCATTCCATTGTACTGTGCTCCATGCCAGTAATCCCTTTGCTCTGACAGCAAAGACACAGGGTGGGACTGGAGAGGGCTGCTCCAACCTGCCACCACCCTGGAGCGCCCCTTTGACACAGCCCTCTGCTTTTCTGGAGCACAAGGCTGTGGCTTTTCTGTATGGCATATTGCTGGCCAGCAGATCCAGGTAGGTGGCTGTGCTGGGAACTTGGGTCTGGAAGCAAGCAAAGGCCCTTCAGGCAAAAAGCCTTTGTTGCTGCACCTGAGAAAATTATGATGCTTGTTGCAAGTGCTTCCCAGTGTAGATCCAGAGACACATGGACATCCACAGGAATGGGCAAAGGATTTTGAGGAAAATAGCAAAGTGGCAGGATACCTGAAGTTGACAGGGTCTTGGCCTCTGGTTTGGAGTGCAACTTGTATGATAGAGAGGACAGAGAAAGGCAAACAAGTGTGTGTGATAAAAAGAGAGGGAAACATGGATGCTAAAAAAGGTGGGAGACTTTTCTTCAGTCCAGAGTTTTTGGTTTCCTCCAGAGTTTTTTGGCAAGGGCTCCTGTGCTGGTTTAGAGGTAAACCGGCAGGAGAAATGGACCCACCACAAGAGAGATTATAAGTCAGAGTTACAATTTAATGAAAGATATTACCATACAAACACTGACACAAAGAGAACAACCTGCTTTCAACTCACCAAAACCCAGCAGTAAACCCAGTGTCCCAGGGCACAAGCCCAAAGGGGTTTGTTAGCCCCGATGCTGAGATCCACGTGGCTCTCCCAAGTCCAAAGCAAAAAGAAGTGAAGAGTCCGTTGCTGCAGATGACGTCTGTGGCCCGGCCAGAAGCAATGGTTGTAGTCTGGTCGAGAGCGATGGCTTCCTCCTGTCGAGGTTCCGCTGCTCCTCCAGATCCAACGAACAGAGACTTAAGGTCTTCTGAGCCCTGTTTGTATATCCTCAGGGAGCACCCAGTCCCTCCCCCAGGGCGGGGACTCACACAATGGGTAATTAACTGTGAGTCATGGGGTATGGTTGGACCATTGATGGCCCATTAGCACCCACGCCCCCTCAGGCTGAGTGTGAAGGTGCTAACGACTTCCTGGACAACTGTTGCAAATGGTCCATTATTCTTGAGGAATGAATAGAGGGTGTAGAATACACAGCCTTGATTATCCCCATACAGTGATAACCGGTGTCTCTTGCTGAACTAGGACAGCTCCTTATGACATTGAAACAAGAGCTGACCTCAAGAGTCTGCCAAAGCAACATCTGAGGGTGTGGGATTACAGGCAAGCCACCAGCAGTACTGTAGCATGCCTGAGGAACTGATAACAACTCCAAGACCACAAATCAGGCCTCTGTGAACATACATTCTTCTAAGAGTTATCCCAGGATTCTGAGTTGGGACGTAACACTGATGTTGTCATAGTGTGTGCAGTACTGAGGGCTGTAGAGGTCAGGCAGACAGCAGAACATATGGTGCTGTGAGGTGCAGACCTTGCCCATAGGACAGAATCTTCCCTCCTACAGAAAATCTCCATGTCCCTGACGGTTGTTACTGACAGCCTGGGGAAGGAGCTGGAGCCGGTTCCTTTCTTTTCACACCTCACACAGTGCAATACAAACGTGCACATATATTACTAAGAGACTGGAAGGCAGACACAGTGTTTGCCAGATTCCAGGCAGTTGATGGCTATTTAGTTTTGACCAGTTGAGAGAGATTACTATGGCTTTACTCCTTGCCCAGAATGGTTACTAGAAACGATTCCAGAATGGAATCGTTTCTAGTAACACTGTTCCCCGTATGTGTAGAAATATTCCCTGGCTGGGGCTGGCTTGTTGCACGTGATGGCAATCCATGCTTCCCTTCCCCCTGCCTTCCCCTTCTTCCTCATATCTCTACCAGCACAGCAGATTCCAATAATAAACCCATCACTGTGAAAGCCAGGTGTCATCCAAATTCATTTGCTGCAGCGTTTGATCTATCCTCTGCTTCAAGATACAGGTTTCAGAGTATTTTATGAGAAGCACTTCACAGCTTTGTATCATAGAAGACATTCTGAATCTTTTTATGAGCTGCATTTTATAAAATTTTATCAAACATTATGTAGAATATTTTAGCAATAAGCCCTTTTTTAGAGGATTAGTTCCAGTACAAGCTTGCATACATATGAAAGTGCACAGAGAAAATGGGAACATCCTCAAAACACCATTAACACTTTACCTTCCAGAAGATCTTTGCTGGGCTATTTATTTTGTGATGGAGCTTGTGCAATCCAGAGAAAGTAAAATGGGATATAAAGCACAGCGAGTGCTTTACTACGGCTATTTAGCTTTACAAAGCAGAGATGCCTTAGTCCAGCCAGTGTCCTCCACAATGTGGGGAGATCATGGGCTGAATAGCATCACCTTATTCCTCACTGGGCTCAACCTTGGGTTTTTTGAACAAACATTATCTCTGTTTCCAGGTCTCATCAACATCCTCCATTTGGCGGGATGACTGTCCAGGTGCACCTGCCGCTCTGGCTCTTCTCATTGTGAGGCACAGCATGTCACACGCTGCCAGGCTGCATGCACCTGCAATCCGTAGCTGCCCCTCCACCTTTCAGACACCCCCAAGGAACTACAAGAGCTTGTTTCATCAGAGATCTGGGAACCCAACAGTTAACATTCCCCAATGGTGAGAAGAAATTAAGAAGTGGCACCTGAAAACTGTTGGATTTTTTTTTTTTCTCATGGAAATAGAACAAAAAGCTCAGACATTATTTGTTAGTTTTCTCAGCTTGTATCTAATCCCCCCAACAGGTAAGATCCACCTCAGCTTCTCAAGTTCCTTGGAAGGAAGGAGGTGATACCTGAAGATCTCCTTGCAACTGCATGAAAGCAAGGCCAGGAACTGCGGACCAGCAGTAGTTCTCCAGACTTTTGATGATGCTGGTCCTTTCTGAGGTTGTGGTTTCAGACCTTGGGGGCTGCATTCCCCTGGCTCAGGAGCTGTGAAAAGCCTTGTCTGAGATGTGGTGCAGTATAGGAACACCCGTACACCCACTGATGGACATCTTGGACACAGCATGTCTCTGTCTGCCGCGAGGGGTCACTTACTGTACAGCTCCCTGAAAGACACAGACTAGTTCCATTTAGCAAAGCCTCTATGAAATATTCAACTTCGTGTTTAATTTTTTAAGTCTTTTCCCATTTGTTTAATGGAAGCTGAAACACTGCCATCGCAGTCAAGCCCAGGAGCAGTGTTGCCTAGCCAGATCTTTTTGGGTTTGCAGAAAATGGCAATATTCATACTTGCATTACAGAAGCAGAAAACAAAATTGAACATGGCATTTACATTTACAGCATGAAAATTCAGATCACTGAACGCAAAGCAAAAGTTATTTAAGGTCCTAATAATCTATACTTGCACACTGCTGCTGTTGTGTCATGCCAGTTGTTTTGAAGAACATGCACTCTTTAGAGTTCCTGCAAAGGAAAGAGGGAAAAATAAACCAAATATACTCCAAAAGAAATCCAAACAAAAAGAAAGCTGAAAATGTAAAAATATAAGGTATCATTTTCCTCCATTATCCAAGGAAAAACAAGCAAACAAACAATTCAGGGCTAGTTTTTGATAATTTATTTCTAATTTGCTTTCTGTCTGTTATAATTCCTGGTTTTGTAACTTTTTTTTTCCTTGAGCATCATTTGCTAGTCATTACTTGGTTATGTCAATGAGAACAAGAAAAGCCTCAGATAAGAAATTCTTCTATTGGAAAACAATAACAAAGCAGACTTTCTTCTCTAATTATACTGTAGCAGAGGATCATGAAATAGATAAGAAGCCCCTTAAAATAAAAATTGCACTGTATTAAATGTATGGTTTAAGTGATCATCATGTTTCAAGCAGAAATCTGCTGTGCTTACAGAGAACTGAGCCATCATAAGTTTTGTTCATCTTCACAACCCCTGTAAATTCTGGGAGAAATTGTCTCTGAGCTGGTAGAAGTCTAAGGAAAGCATTTTGAAGAAAACTGTCTCACATTTATTAATATAACAAAGTGAGTCTGATGGCTTAAATAAAAGAACAACCCTGGCAGCTGTCAAACTTTTACAACCACTATTTCAAATCAAAGAGGAAGGAAGAACCTGATATATATAAACTCAGTGACAAGCAGGAATCTGTAAAGTCAAGGGTGGGAATGGAGTTAAAGAGGGACACTCAGACACTGCAAAGGCAGGCAAGCAGGAACCTGTCAGTATTATGGATGAGGGTAAGTGATGCTTTGGTTTTCACACTACACTAATGAAAAAACTAATGTGGGTTAAGTAACACAGTCATTCCAGCACACTTAGGCTGTTCTCCATTTTATATGAATATTTAATCACAATTAGGCACTTTCATTCTGCACCAATGGTCACCAATGTAAAATACAGGTACGGTATAATTCAGGAGAGTCTTAGGAAAAACATGAGGGATGGTCATCAAAAATATAAAAATCTCCCCATATTAACAAAGTAATGAAATCTGGACTGAAACTAGGAAATATTTCAAAGCTATGGGAAGTAAAAAATATATGTCTCATTTAGCAATTCTAAGATGAAAAATACATCTTAAGCTTTCAAACAGATTACATTGCTTTAGGCAGCTCTGAAGCATCCTCCTTGAAAACCTCTTTTATGGTTTCTGGGTTTCTAGACTTTGGTTTTAACTCAGGAGAAACCCAGTTGCAGATGCAAGGCCAGTGAGGACAGTAGGGTCCTTTGAGAACCACATGTGGTCCAAAACCCTGCCTGTCTTGGGAGATGGGCACACACATCAGCTTAAAGCCTATGGCTTTGAGAGAGGCTTGAGGAGCTATCTGACATTAAAGACCCCTCAGAGATGTACACTTATACCCCAGTGCCTCACTTCCCTGGACCAGCCCTCAACATCAGGCTTCAATCGTGCTCCTTTCCTTTTACTTTCCACCTATGGATCTTTGTCTTTACTAAGGGATTAGGTATCTAGTAAGGCTGCTGATGAGACCCCGTGAGGAAGTTAGGAGGAAAAATACACCAGCTCTGGATCCTCACTAGGCTTTGGGCTGCTCAAATCAGGTCCATATGAAGAGACACGGGAAACTTTGAAGTAAATAAGCTAGGTACCCAGGGTGTTTCAATAATTACAGAATGAGGGAATTAGAGAAGGGGTTTGAGTTGTAATTTTGGTTTTATGTACCTAATCTCTGCTTAAATTCAGGTGTCTTCGAAGATGTTAAATCTAATTCTAATTTGAAATGCACTGCTACAAGCTCTTTCCTTGCTGTCAGCTGAAAAGCAAGGGCTCTGGGAAGTTGTCTGGGGAAAGGTAAATCTTTTCTATCACACTGAGCTACTGTGGATGCCAAATAGAATGAGGCAGCTTTAAAGGATTTTCCCAAGTCAGCTCAGAAAAAGTGATTATATGGGATTTACGAACCAGCTTCTCATAAATTTAATAATGACTCACCATTTCCTCCACTTGCTAGATTGCTTAGCACTGATTTGGATGCTCTGATAGAGCAGAATTAATAAGAAGCTGCGTGATTTACCTTGAGGTGGTATTTCATTCTCTGAAGATAGTTCAGATCTCCGATATTGGAATGAATGAAAATAATGCTTGCAGAACAGAGGTATAAATATGGTATATTCAAGAATAATTTATAAACTGCTGTTCACAGAGTTGTTTTGATTGAATCTGGATTTCTCCCCTAACCCCTGTGACAAGTCAGGGAAAGAGCCGATGCCCTGAGCGTAACTGATCAGAAAGTCTCTTTCAGGAGAAAGAATTTAAGAAGGCATCACCTCCAAACTGTTCTGTCTGCTCACCTCATCAAGTTTAGTGTGAAGGCACTTCATCCATGTCACTGCAGAAACAGGCCATTGGGCTGGTCTTACAACCACTGAAGAAAATCCTTCTTCATAAACATTATCTTCTTTCAAACTTAGTAGCAGTGGAATGTGTTGGCCAAAATACATACATGAAATTTGAGTTCTACTGTGATATGTATTGTGGAAGAACAAACTGGCACATTTGTGTGTGTGTTTTCTCTCATTAATTCAATATCAGATTCAATACATGACGAAATCAAAGAGTTATTTCAGCTGACAATTTTGAAATCTGAGGTGGGCTCTGAAATTACTGGCTGTGCCTTCATTAGTAATGAAAACACAGTCTGAGCAGAAGTGGTTTGTCAGCTGGTGTTGTGTTAAAGAATCCAGGGCCTCTCCTGTAAGCACTCTTGCCTGTGAACAAAACAAGTCAGAACTCCGTTCTACGAAACACAAGTATTTTACCAAGCACATATGCCTCGGGGAAAACAGCTCTCTTAAATTAAAAGTAAATATGTAAGAATAGTTTAAAATCTGTCACATTAATATAAACAAATGCATGTTATTCTCTGAATAGCTGTTACATGGGCAGACTCATACACAAAGGAGAAAGAAAGCGTATTTGTTAGGGAACCTTTGCCACAAATCTTGTCAATAAATAATCATCTCTGGTTTACATCTTAAAACAAGCTTTCCTGGAACCATCTTCTTATTAAATAATTTTGGATGCAAAGATCTTGGTGGATAGAACATGTGCATCATTATTGTTTGGGGTGTGAACACTGTGTGAGTATTGCTAATTACAGTAAAAGAGAAATCATGATTCATTATGGGCTTCATAAGGTGTGGGATTTACCAGTGGGCTCAGTCAGTGCTTTACCTTTCTCCCTGGAAAGCTGTAGGTGAAAGGAAACTTCCTCATAATTACTAACCAAAACTCTAGCCAGGAGCTGGTGTCTTAATGAGCTTAAGCGGAACAGCGTTGTTTATTAAGAATGGAGGTTTCAAGCACTGGGTTGTTTTTTTCCTTAAAAGACTACTATGGAAAGCCTGCCCTCCTTTGCTTTGTTTTAGATCCACTTTCTGCTTTTTCTTTTCACATCCTCAGAAAAAAGGACCTCTTGTCTTTTTCAATGCTCATGTCTTCCCTCATTCCTCCATAATTTTGCATCTTCTCAAATTCTCCAGCTTGCAGTTCAAGGTAACCCCCAGATTTGCCTGTGTTGGCATTCAGTCCTCCACCTCTGCCTACTCTGTCAGAGCTACCCATAGTGTCATGTGACTGGACATACTGAGAGGAGACTCCTACACACCAGTGGAAACTCTTCCATCACTTACGAGGGAAATCTTGGCTAAGTTGCAAATGTTAGAGCTCCATATCAGACTTGCCCTTCTACTTTATCTGAGTCTATTTGCCATACGTCACATCACATTTTATGCTTCAGAAGAAATAAAAAGTTCATTGCAAAAACTATACCAACCAAAAGCTAGGAAAAAGCCCTACAAAAAACAGAGCACACAACTCACTACATGTTAGGATCACTGTGTACCCACAAAAGGAGAACAAACACATCAGTTTCGAAAACAGGTTCTTGTTTCAGGGTCACAAAGGAGTTGCTACATGCAGTCAAGAGAGAGAAATCCTTTAAGTTTTGAAAAATCATCCTATAATTGTATTTCTCAGATATGACAAAGTCCTGGCCTGCAGTCATCGCTACAGGCTAACACATTTCAAAAAAAGGATATACACTGCAGCACTATTTCAGTCCCAAAACACTGTGCAGTTCTACCAGTCCATAGTGTCTCTGGCATTTTGGACTAGAAAACTTAATTTTCACCCTGTGTGAGGACTCCAAAGGGATCTTTATTCTTTATTTTACTCTTTCTACTATGGGAAAAAACCCAACCCAACAAGGTTTGAGCAATTTGGCTGTCATCGTGCATTCGTTTTCCATGAGTATCTTCTGGTCCATACTAGATGCATGACCCAGCACAGCTCACAGAGCATTTTAACTTTTTATTAAGTTCAGAGCTTCCATAACCCTCTTGTCAGATCTACTTCCATTTGTCAGGTACGTTACTTAGGATGGAAGCTGGTCATAGAGAAAAGTGCACAGTGTCATTTGATCCCATGATCCCATTTAAAACCCTCCTGACCCAATAGCCCATTGCTGTTTGACAGCATCAGTCAACAAGATCTCACCACCCTTCTCATTTTTTTTTATTATTTACAAACCCTTTGTGTCAGAGTGCCTTACACAGAAACAGAAGTCAGTGCTTACAATCTAAACATCTGCCCACATCCTGCACCTTCTCCTCTGTAAATCCTCCTTGGAACCCTTGCTTTTCCAACAGAATACCAATCGGGAATTCCCTGTTTGAGGGAAAAGAGAAGAATGAAAATTAGTGAGAATTTAATATTTGTAATCATTAATTTGGTTGTTACAAAAGAAGATGAACAGTTGCATTTAATCTGTTTTTAGCTGTAATCCTCGCATTTCCAACTGATCATTACGCTTGTAAAACCACATGAAGTATATTGTATTAAATTTATTACCAGGAAAGTATAGAAAAATTGGAGTAACAGTAACAAAAAAGGGTTAGTGATTTATTTATGAAGAAAGATTAATAGCTAAACTCAGGAGCTCAGCTGAAGGGAAATAATTGGAAATGCTCTCTAAGGACCCTCTGGAAACAAGCACAAACCTCAGACTGTGAAAGTCTTTACTCATTTTTATTTAGTCCTTGTTCAAAAAAAGCTCCAGTTAAAAATTAAACAAGGGGAAAGTGGCCACAAATATTTTCCACATCTGAATATCAAGCAAGGGTTTATATAACTAATATAAGAAGTAGTCTTTGGTGACAAACAGCTGGAAAGTAGAACTTTACACTGGTAAATGACTTCTCTTAGGAAGCTTTAGTGGCCACCTCTGAACCAGAGAAGAACCAGAATCTGTTCTTTAGTCCTGAAACTGAATCACAAGAAGGGGGAGAAACGCAATCAAAGCCCGGGCATCTCTTGGGATGGTGCTTGTTGTCACAGGCCAAAATGTGCCAGGGTGGCACTGCATACAGTGTGGGTGATGGCACACCTTTGCTTCAGCTCCTGTTCTTGACCAGTTTAGTTTGCAGAGAATGATATAATCTGGGCTCCAGAATCATTCCCTACCAGTCACACACATCATGCTGCTTAGGAAAATTAAAAAAAAACTCAAAACCCAACCCAAAAACATTAAGCACAGAGCACAGTCTTCAGTCAAATCCTGAGGAAAATTTATCCGTCATTTATTCCTCCCTGTTATGAAACAAATAATATCACAAAGTACAGATAACCAAATACACAACAGTTTAAAAATATATTTCCTATATCCTTTTGTTTGAAATCTCAAAAGACAGATAATTTTCCTTTTCTGAGACCCGTTTCTATTTAATTTCAAGTTTGTTAACTAGATCTTTGCTGTATGGTTCACCAGGAATGTAGAGATTACTCCATTATGAAAGAAGATCACTCTGTAAGTTATA
This sequence comes from Heliornis fulica, assembly GCA_013399135.1. NCBI lineage: Eukaryota > Metazoa > Chordata > Aves > Gruiformes > Heliornithidae > Heliornis > Heliornis fulica. Next base: position 143,694 of record VXBZ01012876.1, on the reverse strand, counting down.
AAATAACAGTCTTGGATTTTCTTGCAGACATGCAGACTTCTGCAATTCACAAACTATTTATCCTCCAAACAATTAATTATGACAGGATATCAGAAAAAACAAAGCAAAAGAAAATATCAGATGGTCATTATAGTTACCTAAACATTCATTAGAAATAGCACTGGGGGATTTCAGGAACATCATAGGAAGACTGGTCTTTGATTTTCTGTTTTGGTTTGCTTTCTGTTTTCCTTATCCTTTTCATTAATGGAACACATTGGGATAATGTAGCAGTCTCATTTTATTTTATTTTATTTTATTTTATTTTATTTTATTTTNTGTACATTTAATTATAAAATCAGTTCTGTCTTTTTAAAGTCTGTAGCAGCAGTTGTTCTACCTAGAAAATGTGTTGTGCTGGAGGTGTCTTTTCCTTCCTCAAACATAGAAGCGAAGCTTGGGACACCATTTTATTTTTAATGTTCTGCAACTGTGTGATTAAGTTAAAATGACACTGATCCTACAGATGAGGTCACCATTCTGTAAGGGAATGTGCCAGATGTTGCAAATGTTCAGTGGTCTTGGGAAGAAAGAAGAATGGGACCTCTCTTCCTGCTGCCATTTTTTGGGGGGGAAGTTAGGCTTGCAACACCAAATTTTAATTTGGCTTTAAAAATTAATCTATTTTGTTTGAACAGCAAATAAATGTTGATAAAGAACACTGCCTTTAAGAAAGGTAGGTCAGGGCTTGTCAGAACTCATTTAGTATTCATTTTAATGAAAACCTTGAGACTAGAAACTTCCTGAATTTTACAAGTATGCCTAGCATTCCTGTAATAACAAGTTTCCAAGGTCTCACAGAAAAGCAGGAAATTCTCCGCGATGTACCTAATCTCAGCGCAAAAGTAACACACTGATTAACAACTCCTAGGAATACCGGTCCTATTTAATATTCATAGGCCCTTCAATCAAGTTCATCTCTCTTGTGTCTGATCAAGAGCCGATGCCATTGTCTGTCAAACACACTGCGCACAGCATTTTGATGCTGCACAGGCTGATGTCACTGTGCACAACGGCAAAGCCTTTTTAGATAGCTTAAGGAAATTTAAAGTGGCTGCATTACTACCAAGGAACAAGATAAGTGATCTTACACTATGTGCTGCATTAAGTTCTTACAAGTGTTACTAGCCTGAGCATGTGAAATGCTGAAATGTACACAATTAAGGGATTGATGATAGCAAATAATAATTGAGCGTTTGCTATTTGACACAGCAATTCTGACTCCTATGTTAACTACTATGTGTCCTGTGGGAATGCTAAAACAGCCTCTGTCTTAGCTTCTTACAAAGAAATGAGAGGATGCCGAGACACAAGCGAAGCTGTGAAACAAAAACCTGTAGCCATGGCACAAAAAAAGTAATTGCTGGTTTGTTTGTTTGGGTTTTTTTGTTGTTGTTGTTTTGTTTTTTTTTCTTTTTCTGTTAAAAGGATTTCATTATAAAGGGCTGGAGAACTGTAAACTTTAAGACATTACCAAAGATGTTTGCTTCTCCTCTACTCTTTAGAAACAAGTCCTTTAAAGTAGGATTTTTTGACATCTATTTCAAAGCATTTGCTCTGTACACTGCAACAAAGCTTCATAAGGGCTTTTTTTTTATTATTTTTTTGGTTAATGAAAAGGTTGTGCTGGTTTTTAGATTCTTCTGAAGGCTTTAATAGGGAGCAGTCTGTGTCAGAACTTTGAATTAAATACAAAAAACTTGTGTTGCTTCCCAGATCTCTGATAATGCCAAGCATGTTTTCCAAGCAGAGTTCAATGCTATTGGTAATGCTACTGTTTCTATCAGCAGAGTTCGAAGTCAAATCATTCTGTCTGTCCTGATCAGGGAGATCTATCTTACAACCCTCAAGTTTTCAGAAAGCCCCTTGACTAAAAAATTATTAAGTATACTGTAATATGACATTCTTGTAACAACTCTCACTTTTTTTTTTTTAACGTATTTTTTACATACATCTCAGGCTCTACTAGTTCAGTAATAAAGCCTGTGGGACGAATCTCATTTGTGGTATGTTTGACATCTTCTGAAATTCACTGACTGGGGCAAAAACATTGTAGAATTATCACTTTCTGCCTTATCTATTACAATGTCATCTGGCTGTGAAAAGATTCACGTGAAAAACTTTGGTAAGTAACAGTTTTAATTTATCTGAAGTTAGTTTACAGCCCCTCTTCATTATCCACCACCCTCCAAAACCTTCCAATTGTTGGCACCTGTTTATGAGGTCCCTGGATCTCTTACCATCCTCTAGTCATGCTGGTGGCAGCTGACAGGAGCATCTTGAATCCCAGCAGAGTACTGGGAAGGAATGAACATCCAAATGAATTTGAGACTGGAGGATCCTTCCTGATCCTAGTCAGATTCAAAGAGGAGCTGCCAGTCATCCCTTTGAAGGGGATATCTGTCATGGGACAACACTAAGAAGTGTACTGAGTCTTATTTAATTCTGGAGGCTGGCATTAATATAACCCTAAAGTGTACAAATGGTACCAACAGAACGTTCTGGAAACTGTTTTTCAGAGTAGGATTTCAAATACCCATTTAAAAGATCGGAGATTTCTATGTGCAAACCTTTCATCAGGTGGAAACTTGCTACTGTGTGTCAAGACACAAAGCAGTAAGAGACAGCATGAACAATCTCCTTGTTCATCAAGACTATTTGCTTTTTAGGGGTTTGGAATTTTTTCCCACTGAATGCAGCAATATAAAATTTATAAACAGATATTTCCCTGTGGACTGAGGAGTAATAACTTCTTTAATGTCATGTCAGATTATACTCTAAGAGTCATGAATTATCATGGCAGTGATATTATGGTGAATTAGAAGTTAAAATCATAGGGTTGTCAAAGCGTGATTTCCTTTTAACTGTACAATCGTGGTCTTTGGGATGGAATTTAAAGTGAGACACGATAAAGAGAAAGCTAGTCCCTAAAGCTGGTCTGAGATTTCAAAGTATTTTTCAAACTCTGACTTAAAACCTTCATGACAGAGTGATTTTTGACTGAATGCTCTGGCTTTGAGGTTTTGTTTTTTTTTTAATGCTCAACAATATTTACTTGCACATATATGTTCTAAATTTTGAAATGTATATAGCCGCTCATTTATTGTTATATTTTTCACTTTTATAATTTGACTTTCATGGATGGAATCCTTCTTGTATTAGAGTTAACAATTTTACTACTGACTTCATAAAATCAAAGATTTACTTTAACTTCTGTTCTTAACTGCATGGGTAGCAGTATTGAGTAAGGGAAGAGAAACAAGCAGGTGGGAACCTTAAACTTGGCTACTGTGGAGATGAGCAAATAATTTAGTTCCAAATTTTCAAAAGGATCCTTTAGTTCTCAGTGCCTGACCACCTACTTCAAGAAAATGAAATGTACTTTGCCTGAGCAGCAAATAGTCTCATATTTGAAAATCAAGACTCCTATTTAAATCTGGGCACATAGAATGCCATCTGTGATCAGGATGTGTCAAACCCTCTGCATCCGTTTATCAGTCTTTACAAAATAGAGTATTTCCTTAAATTAATGGCAAAGAGGAGTAGAAATGTAAGACACTGTACATGAATTCAGCATGTATAGTATGGACTGTAGTAAGACAAGGAAATTCCAGAGTCAGGCTTGCTAAATAGGGTATAAAAATGTATATTTTCAGACTGCAGCACTCAGACATCCAGTGCTTACACAAATGCACAGTTAAACGTGAAATAATATTCTATAAGAAAAAAGTATTTTAAAGCAGTGATTCAAATATATCACTGCATAATACTGTTAAGCACTTCAGTAAGCTAATGATTTAAATTTTTTAAATGAACATGGATGTCTCTGCCCCTCTCCTGTCCCCTTTTACAGGCCATGTTTTCTCAGCCTGCCATGTAAAGAAGTTATTTCATTATCTGCATATTAGGCTGAAGAAAGAATATAATTCTTATAAATTGAAGTAATTATCCTCTGCCGTGTCTAGATTAGTACATTGTATTAGGTGTAATATCGGCCATTTCTACATTGCACTTTTGCCTGCAATGGAAAAAGGACCCAGTTACTTAATTTCAAACAGAATAGTCCACTAGCCTTTGCACCAGCACCTACTGCTCTTGCCGCTCTTTTAATCTGACTGACAGCACTCCGAAGTGGTAGTGGACATCCATAGTGGTCTCCAGTTCAGATAGAGTGACACCAGTCCAAAGCAAAACAAAGGAGACATAGGAATAAAATACTGGTAAAAATTAAAAAGGGACAAATAAACCCAGCAAAATTAATTTTATTCTTTGAAAATAAACCTTATTAAACAAACTTAATTCTCTGATGAAAACATACTGATGGTGTGAACATGCTGAAATACAACCACATGACATTTTGTTAAAAACCAGCAATACAAAATAACACAGCATATCACAGACTGGTAGCGGTTGCATGGGACCTCTGGAGATCAATGCCCTGCTAAAGCAGGATCACCTACAGCAGGCTGCACAGGATTGTGTCCAGGTGGGTTTCTAGTATTTCCAGAGAAGGAGACTCCACAGCCTCTCTGGACAGCCTGTGCCAGTGCTCTGTCACCGACAGAGTGAATAAGTTTTTTCTCATATCAAGATGGAGCTTCCTGTGTTCCAATTTGTGCCCATCGTCCCTTGTCCTGTCACCAGGCACCACTGAAAAGTTTGGCCCCAACCGCTTGACATCTGCCCTTTAGATATTTATAACCATTGATGAGATCCCCTCTCAACCTTCTGTTCTCCAGGCTGAACAGTGCCAGCCCTCTCAGCCTTTGCTCATGCGAGAGATGCTCCAGTCGCCTCATGATCCTTGTAGCCCTCCTCTGGACTATCTCCAGTAGTTTCTTATCTTCTTGAACTGGGGAGCCCAGAACTGGACAGAGAACTCCAGGTGCAGCCTCACCAGGGCACAGTAGAGGCTGAAAATACCCTATTAAACTATTAGCAACTAACCAGTGAAAACCAGTTTAAAACAGATCCTAGAAAGACTTGCTTTCATCACTGTATTGGGAAAATACTAATTACTGAGCTCAGCTGGAGTCATGATTTGCTGACTGGCATCAATACCTTAATATAGGTGGCTAAATTTGCTGAAGGATTAGGCTACAAGCTGCTAACTTTCACCTAGATATGCAGAACTTTTACCTAGTTAAGTAAAAGACCACCATGGTTCAGAAGGAACCATCAGCAAAAGCTATAACCCTAGATATAAAAAAAAAGAAGCATCCTGCCTAGGGACAAGGAAAGAAGGGGAAGACCCCAGACCCTACATATTACTTACTATTGGTGCAATCTGTCATATGAGAGGGGGGAAACTTTCTTTGTAAGGATATAAATGCCCAGGTAACTTGCTTTTATTCAGGGAACCTCTATGGCACTGGAGCAGAGGTTCCCCTGCAAGCCATGGAGAAGACAATGATGGGGTAGGCTGTCCTCCTGCATTCCATGGAAGTTGATGGTGGAGCAGATAGATATCCATCTGCAGCCCATGGAGGACCCCCCACTGGAGCAGCTGAAGGCACTCAAAGTAGGCTGTGACTCAGTGGGAAGCCCATGCTGGAGCGGGCTCCTGGCAAGATCTGTGGACAGGAGCTCACGCTGGGGGAGGTTTGCTGGCAGTACTGTGACCCCATGGGGTACCCACACTGGAGCAGTCTGGTCCTGAAGGACTGTATCCTGTGGAAGGGCCTCATGCTGGAGCAGTTCATGGTTAACTGCCACAGATGTACTCACATTGAAGGTCAGGGAGAACCGTCTCCATGCTGGGGCAGGGGAAGAGTGTGAGGAGTCTTCCCCCTGAGGAGGAAGGAGCAGCAAAAAAATGTGTGATGAACTGACCTCAACCCGTTTCCTGTCCCCCTGTGCTGCTGGTGGGGATGGGGAAGGGAGTGAAATTAAGTGTGGGAAGAAGAGAGGGGTAAAGCAAAGGTGTTTTAAGGTTTGGTTTTAGTTGACATTATCCCACTCTGATCTGACTGGTAATAAATTAAATTACTTTTCCCAAGTGGAGCTTGTCCTGTGAGCAATCGGTGAGAGATCTGTCCCTGACCCGCGAGCCCTGTTACGCTTCCTCTCCCCTGCCCAGCTGAGGAGGGCGGTGACACTGCAGCCTTGGTGGGCGCATGGCTTATGAGCTTTTGTCCTACGTGGTGGGTCAAACCCACCACGTAGGACAAAAGCTGGCGGTCAGCTCTGTCCCCATGGTGCGCAGGCACCAGTGCTGCTACCTTCCACCTCACACACTCACCTGCCGGCCCGTAGCTCGAGGGGCGGCACGGCCGCTCAGGTAGCCCCGAGGAGACCGCCGGCAGCAGCCCGCGGCCGTACGGACACCCTGCGGGCAACGGCAAGCGGCACCACACAACACCCAGTGCCCCAACCCGCTCATCTGAGCGTTCCGTCCCGCTCGACATCTGCTTCCGCGTTCGGCGCCGGAATGAGAGGGTCGGGCTCGAGGTGGGCGGAGAGATCCCGCAGGACGGCGCAGCAGTGCCATGGCGGTGTCAGGCTATCAGCGCGGAGCTGCGGTGGAACTATGGGGGGTCCTGCTACCTCTGCGGCGTGTGGCGGCGGACTCGGAGGAGGAAACAGAGGAGGAGGACGAGGAGCAGCCATACATAGCCGAGGCTGCGCTTCTGGAGGCTTCCGGCGCGGAGCTGACAGCCGCGCTGCCACCGCGCCGAGCTGGTGAGGGGCGGTGGGAACGGCGGGAACGGAGCTAGGCCGGGCGGCGTGCGGCCTGCCCTCGGTGTCCTCTGCCCGCGGCCTCCCTCAGAGGCGGGCTGAGGTTCGGGCTCGGCCCGGAGCGTTGTGTTTGAGACGGGCGAGCTGCAGTCTGCAGTCTGCGCCGGACCCGGCCCTGTAGGGCTGGCGAAGGCGTTCGAAATGCGCGGGTGCCTGTGGAGAGGCGGTTCTGCCGCGGCCCGCCTCTGGTTCCCGGCCCTGTCAGCCGCCTCGCCGGGCCGGGAGGGGCCTGTCTGCGCCTGTGGGCTGTTTTGAGGGTAAACGCGATCAAAATTCGCCACTTCACTGGTTACTGAACCTGTAACAAGTAAAAGGAAAATGATCAGGAGAGAGTCATAAATCTCACAGCCGCAGCTGTGAGCAGTAGTAAGAAAACATAAAGGGTTTTTTTTCCATTCAGGTTAACTTCACACAAAACATACGTTCTTTTTTCTTTTTATGGTGGCTGAGAGTGTGATACCTGACAGTAATGGTTCTCTGCTTTCTGTTTAGTACTTAGAAAAGCAGGTGACTGAGGAGCAACTTCTGTCTGTCGAGAATATTCCATCTGAATACTGTTTTTAAAACGGTTACACTGAGCTAGGTAACCAGGGGAAAATAAACAGGCAGGTTCTTATGGACCTAAGGTCTGCTGGTTTTGGTGAGAAACGGGTCCTGCTAAACACAGATCCTCGCTTTGCACTGGGCGTAGCGTTCAGTCCCCAGGTGTGGGTTGAGGAATGCTACCTTAATTTCTGGGAGGGAAAGAGGAGGCAAACCAGGTCATACAAAGTGTTAAGTTTATTTTATTAATCGCTTATAATTTTTTGTGGTTTCAGTGCAGGAGGTGTTTGGAATGCAAATGTGTGAATAGCATGCAGGCAACATGATATAGTACTTCCTGGGCAAACTGTTTAAAATTGAATCGCAGACTCTGCTTGGCATAAATGGTGTGCTGTTAAGCCAGATGCTGTATGTGTGTTCAATTGGCTTAAATCATATTTGTGCAGCAGTTTAATTTTGGAGTCCTGATACGTTTTTAGCACTTGTTTTAGAGGTTGGTTGTGCTTTTGTTTTTAAATACTACTGGAAAGACTGACCTCAGGAAGTTTATGAAATTCCCCGCTTTATTTTATTACTTCAACATGTACAAAAGACAAAAGATAAGCTTTGAACAAACAAAACTCTTTGAATCACACCAAAATTTTCATTTTTATGATTACTAACTATCAGTGGTTTTATTTTTCTTTTTAATGATTCAGTTGTTATACAAGAAGACAACTCCAGAAAGGAATATGAAGTAGTTGGACGTTTTCCATTAGCTCATCCTTGGTGGAGAGTTCATGTTAAAGCTAAAAAAATGGGTTCGAAGTACTTTGTGCAAGGATATCCATCATATGTTCTGCGGACTGATATAGAAGAGAACAATCGACAAGTCTTTTCACTCTTTCTGAAGGAATGTGGTGTTCCTGATAATCTTAAAGAAAAGTTTTTTACTTGGCTTCCTATGAAGTCTATGCTGAGTTTTAGAAATCTTGAAGAAAAACTAAAACATTTCCAAGTTTCCAAGAAGCAAAACACCAAAGATTTTGATATCTTCTACTATGTTTTGAAATCATGTAGGTATAATCGGTGCTATTCTGATTGTTTCATAGGCTAATGAGTTCTAGCTCAGATACTGTGTTCAGGCTAACATGTCTTCATAGAAGTGTATGTTCTATGAAATGTGCGTTCAAATGAATTTTGCATATGCAAAGAATCTTCTAATTTTTATATTTGGGAAGAGTGGAACAGCTGACCAATTAAAGATAGGCATAGATTAGAAACCGTGTGACTTAACCTGGCAGACAGCTGAAATGCATCCCTTAGGGGTAGGGGAAAGAATTGAAAAGAAAAAGCTAAAAGTCATGGGTTGAGAGAAACAGAATTTAATAGGACAGGAAATAAGAGAATAAATAATAATGATAAAAAAACCCAAACCAAAGCAAGTGATGCACAGCACAGCTGCTCACCGTCCAGAGCCCATGCTCAGCTGGTTTCTGAGCCCTGCCACCTCCCAGCTAACTCCTGTGGAGCATGTGGAGCATAACATCATATGGTACGGAATAGCCCTTTGACCAATCTGGGCCAACTGTCCTGGCTGTGTCTCCTCACAGCTTCTTGGTGCCCTGCACCTTCATGTTGGTAGGACAGTGTGAGAAGCTGAAAAGTCCTTGACTGCTTGGCAACAACCGAAACATCAGTGTGTTATCAGCATCCTCATACAAAATCTAAACCACAGCACTATACCCACTACTAGAAAGAAAAATTAACTCTACTTCAGATGAAACCAGGACATGTAGGTAAGTCAGTGATCATACAAATTATTTAACTGAGAAAAACAGTGTTTAACATTTGGAATTATGAATTACAGAATTAAATCTTCATTAAAAATTGTGTCTTAGGAAGAGATACCTCTGAAGGTCTCACCTTCTAAAATTGTTTTGTTTTGTTTTTTTTTAAAGCAAGGTAGAGAGCAAATCAGTTTAGAGATTGTGCTTTTGCAGATCCCAAGACTGATCTAAACAGAAAATAATAGCTCAAGTTTGGGGTTGGTAAGAAAGCCTGTGGACACCAGCTGTACTGATCTGATACTACAAATCTAAAAGCCAGTTTTCTTATTTTACTAAATGTATAATAAGTATTTTCCAAATGAGTACGTTTAAGGATGACAACTAAGACCCTGAAAGAACTAAGGGATGTTTTGGATGTAGGCAGAAGGATAAGAGCCAGAGTCAGTTTAAATTGCCTTTACAAGTACCTTTGTATATTGCTTAAACCTTTCTTGGTTTATGGTGCGTACAGTTGCAGGAAAGGCTGTAATGGTAGCGCTGAGTTTTCCAGCGATACTGGAATTCCTGCCAGTTCTTTTGCCACGGTATTTTTGCTCTCTGTTGAATATGGTGTGTGGGCAAAGATTGACTGAAGAAAACAATGGTATGGATGGTGAGAAAGTACAGTTTCAAGACAAGATGATAACAAAGTTGGATGAGATATTAAAGAATGAGCCATGGAAACTTGGATTCAGCAGGGTAAGTAATATTAAAAAATACGGTGTTGCTTACATTTGAGCTTCATTAGAATACGGTGCTGTTTCACTGACATTCAGTTTATTAATGTGGCATTTGTAGGAGGCAAGTAAGCTTTGTTTGGAAACAGATGATTTGCTTGACTCAGTTTTAGCAATCCTGTTTTTTTTTTTCTCCAGTTGATCTACATTAAATAAGTCACAAAAGTTTATGATCAGAGGGCTGAAGCACCGCTTCTGTGAAGACAGACTGAGAAAGTTGGTCTTGTTGAGCCTGGAGAAGAGAAGGCTCTGGGGAGACCTTATAGCAGCCTTCCAGTACCTGAAGGGGCCTACAGAAAAGATGGAGAAGGGAGATGTTATCAGGGAGTGTAGTTACAGGACAAGGGGTAATGCATTTAAATTAATAGAGGGTAGATTTATGTTATATATAAGAACATACTGTCCACTGTGAGGGTGGTGAGACACTGGCACAGGTTACCCAGAGCAGCTGTGGCCTCCCCCTCCCTGTCAGTGTTCAAGGCCAGGCTGAATGGGGCTTTGGGCAACATGGTCTAGTGAGAGGTGTCACTGCCCATGACAGTGGGGTTAGAACTAGATGACCTTTGAGGTCCTTTCCAAACCAAACCAGTCTGTAATTCTATAAGATTTTTAAAGGTAGTTTTATTGCAACCATTTCCTTAGTCTTTTCTACAAGAAATGGAGAATCAAATACTTGTAGTATTTGGGCCAGAAGTAAGAAAACTAATGTAAACCTCTCAATGGTACTGTTCAGTTGTATGCTGGCAAAAAGGATTTTATGTTCTTAATACATAGAACAGTATCTATGCTTTCATAGTCAGATATATAAAATACTCTGTCATAGGACATCTGGTCTAGTCATTCTCTGTTCTTATAATGGGGTTTGTGATTACTGCTTACTTTTTTGTTTTCCCTTGCTGCGCTTGCTGTGCAGCTTAGCTGCTAGACCTCACATCAGCACTCTACCTCAGATGGGCGCTATAGTTTAATAGTTTAGCAGTGTGCTTAGTTAGTCCCACTGCTTCAGTCCACAGGTTTACTGACAAATGTTCTGACTTTAAGACCTCCAGTTTCAGATATTCAGCAGTCTAGCCAATGCATTCCAGTCTTTCACATACTTACCTTTAAAAAGCTTTAATCCTGAAGTCCAGTTTGAGTGTTTCTTGATGTAATATAGACTTGTTGCTCTCTTCCTGTACCAAGGATCTGCATTCTTACTACAGATTTTTTTATTACTTGAAGACTCAATTTAGCTTTTTGTCCTAAAGCTCAGTAAGCCAGATTAATTTTCTTTTCCTCAATCTTTTTTTTTCTTCCATGTTTTAATCTTTTACTATTTTGTGGTAGTTTCTAAAGATGGTACATTTCTTGAAGCAATGTGTTCAGAATTGTACACAATGTTCTGTCTAATGCCTTTCCTGTGCTCTGTTTCTACATTTGTTTGTACTTGAAATTGTGTTAATTATGTGTACACAAGTTCTCCCTAATACCCAGTTTCTGCACCAGATTTTTTTTTTCAAGGTTTTTGTTCTACATAGAAAAGTGACTGAGAGAAATTATCATCACATTTTCTTTAACATGTTTTCCTTTTTAAATGTCTTTGCTTGAAAAGCATTATAACATTACACATATGAAAAACACATGCATTTTTGTATGCTTTCACCCTCTGAATTGCAGTTTGTGTTTACTAGCAGGACTGTTATTCAGCAAGAGGCTAACAGCTTCAGAAATAAGTTTGTTTGTTTTTATTCTTTTTGGGGTGAAGATTACCTACAGGGAACTGAACCTTTCTTACTGTGAGGCAACATGGTCTGACTTCTGTCAGTGTGAACATCTCCTCCGGAGCATTCCAGACTTGCAGAAGAATGCATTAATTCTGTATAATCAACTCAAGAAACAGTGTAGAGAAATGGGACACACTTATGAAGACCAAGATGAATTGGCTCGTTTAGTATCGAAAGATATGCCCATCGAGCATGCTTGGCAGTCTCTTGAATTTCTGAAAGATCAGAACATAGTGATTAGGGAGAAAAAAATGGTGTTTCTGCCTCACCTTTACAGATCTGAAAAAGACATTGCGATGTATATAGGTGGCCTTCTGTCAGACTGCTCGTGGCAACTGGGTATTGATGTGAGAAAGATTCTTAACGATCCTGAAACATCAGGAGAAATGGTAGATAACAATGTGAATGTTACTGAGGCTCAGGAAGTCGAACGTCTGGACTGTAAAAATCACTTTGCTGAGAAGGACGTGGCGTCTACATCTGGTGCCCAAAGTTTAGCAGAAGTAGACTCAGATCAGGTGAATGCAATGGAAAAGATTTGTTCTAATCCTGTCACAATCATAAGTGGAAAAGGAGGCTGTGGGAAGAGCACAATAGTTAGCTGCCTTTTTCGTCACTTAAAGCAAATGGAAAAAGAAGTGGAAGCTGCTTCTAAGGACTTTGAAGAAGACATGGATGCATCTGAGGAATGGAATACCTTTGATCATCACTGGGAGTCAGAGAATAGCTGCACAAAAAATAAATTGAATGTACTATTTACTGCACCTACAGGGAGGGCAGCAAGCTTTCTGAGTGAAAAAACTAACCTTCCTGCGTATACACTTCATCAGGTAAGGATTTTTTTTTTTTAATTGCATTCTGAAAGTCCTTTTGGATGTCCATTCTTGCTTTGGAAGAAAAAGAAGTGTTTGTTACTGAACTTTTCTTGTGGAATGTGTAGCTATTAATGCTCTGGGTTTTTTTTCCTCCCTACTTGCACGCATCTCATATTTGTGTCTTTCTAGGGCACTTGGTCTTTTTAGCTTCTCAGGTTTTTGTTGTTTTTTTGTTTTTTTCTTTTTCAATTAAGACAGAAATACTTTATAGATGGCAGAGATGTTTTCTATTCAGTTTCATTCACATGGTGTTTTCTGAATTACGGTTGTATATTATCTGAATGTTTTTAGGAAAACGTAGAAAGAAAACTCTGTTAATAAACTTAGGCCAATCCTGTTATCCTAGGTAGCAGAAGATTCTAAAAAGACATCAGAGTGGAATGACCTGTGTAAATCAAAATTATAAAAAAATAAAAAGTACTGTGAGCTTTTTTTATCTTTGGGGACTGGATCATTGCCTATTCTCCTTCCCTGTGCAATGTTTGGGATTTATCAATGCCAGCAAGGTGTGGTAGGAGGTGTTCTGTAACTGAGCAACTTAATGGCATACCTTATATCTGTCAGTGTCCTTGCAGAAAGAGAGATGTATTTCTCTGCTTTTATGTTAGAAAATGTTGACAATCTCAGCTAGAAATGTATTCACCAAGGAGGGAAATAAGATAGAATGGTTGATGGTTGAGTCTTCTGAGACTTCACTGGTTTAAGAAGTTCAGAATTTCAGATAATAGGTCTAAATACATAATCAGATGATCCCACACTCTGACTACCTTTATAAGACAGTTATTAACAGATAATAAGTGTCAGAGCTTGATTCATTTTGATTTGCTTCTAGATCATCCATAGCTTTAAATCATGGAGGCAGACTGAACAAGTACAGCCGTGGAAGTTTTCGACTGTGACAGTTCTGGTTGTGGATGAAGGAAGTTTGGTGTCTGTACACATTCTAGGTTTAGTTTTAAAGCTCTTGTGTGAGCATGCTCAGCTTGCCAAACTTATTATTCTAGGTAAGTAAATGAGGAAATTTAGCATTATACAATATTTAGCAACACTCGCACTGTATGTTGTGTATCAGAGCTGCCACTGGTCTTTCTGGTCTCTTAAAAATCCCAGAATGTTACATTGTTCTGTACTTGGATATTCTGTTTATTCTTAAGGTCAGATGAGATAGTTTTCCATCTCAGCTGTCTGTATCAAGTATCAGTTTCTCTGCTGAGGACAGTACTATGTTACGTGTACTCTATTATGTAAAGTATTATGACTTCCATGTGGAAGCTTATTATATCTCCAACTGGAAAACTTCAGATTTCCATTTTAGTTACATGTTAGCAGGGAGGTTTGATGTCATTCTTGATGTTGGGGTTGTCTTGTTTTCATTCAGAAAGGAAAACTGTTTATTTCATGTTAATTATATTGAGGGAGCATGTAGAGGGGTGAGTATTTATTAATTCCAGTATTTGCTTTTAACAGGTGACATTTTACTGCTTCTCATAAATACCAATTTGCGTTCTGTTTAGGTGACACAAGGCAGCTACCAAGCATAGACCCAGGAAACATGTTATCTGATATCTTTGAGAGTCTGAAACCAAGAGGCTGTTCAGTGGAGCTGCGAACTAATCACAGAGCTGAGTCACAACTAATTGTAGATAATGCAACAAGGTAGGAGTTTCTTATGTATGGTGAAGCACTCTGGTCCTTTGTCTGCAAAATAGTAATGAATCTGTATTTGACTGTTTCTATTAGTTTCTTACTCGATTCTTTTAAAAAGAAACAAACCAACCCCCAAAAGAACAGCAAAATCGCAATCTTTTTCCAGGACTGTGTGTATTGGACAAAAGATGTTTGCTAGAATACTGTTGAATTTATGGGATGTATTTCATTACCAAATATTCTCTGTTGTTTACATATGAGTTGTGTGCATGCAAAACACTTCATGCCTTCTGAAATATCTTACAATTGCATCTTTAAAAAGAAAGCTAAAGCAATTGCTGGTGTGTATGAGAACAGCTAAAACAGCTGAATTACATTGAGAGTTTAGATGTCAAGGGACATTAAATCATAGGTGTTTTTTTTTTTTTTCCTGTATTAATACCTAGAACCTCTAAATATTTCCAGTATTTGCATTACTTTTCTGGAAATAATCCAGTCTATCACTAGTGTATTTTTTTATTTTTTTTATTTTCAACAACAAAATTTAGGTTCAAGTGCCTGAGACCTTTTGATGTTTATTGGAATTTGAGAGTATTCTGTACATTTGCAACTGCTTCAGAAGCAGTAAGTGTTTTAACACACTTTTTTTTTTTCTGGTAGTAACATTGTTACTAGTCCTCTCCCTTGAGATGAATTACATGGGCATGGGTAATACTAAGTATCTACTACAGAGCTGAAGGGCTTAGAGAGTAAATTGCCTTCCTTCCTTTTTTTTTTTTTCTTTAAATGTTAAATTAAGTTCAGCTCAGAAGGAAGAGTTCTTGGTGTACGTGGTGTGAATGACCAAAATTTTATAAATGGTGAACTTCAGGCTGGTACAGGTGATGATGCAATGGAATACTTTTAACCAGAAATAACTTTTCTGTTTTCCCTCCACCGCTCTGGTCAAGAATCTCTCAACGGAAGTTTCCTAAATTTGATCAGGTGCTCACAGTTTCTGATTGGAATGAGGAAATGACAATGCCAAGCCCGGAGAAGAAATTCATTCTTATTGCTTTGCCTGCTGGCGGGAGTTGTGACAGTACGTGTGTACAGTCAGTTTGCGATCTTGACTTTCCCTTTGATAAAGCATCGGCTGTTTTGCTGGAGCTAACACTTTGGGAAACTTTCTATCTCTTTGTATTTGTTGTATAAATTTAAATGCTAGATCTGCTGTCTTTTGCCTTCTGTAAGCACACACAGAAAGACCTCTAAATGCAGAGCATACACTGAGGAGCTCCAGCTCACCAGTTACATTTTGAAATTCTAACAACGTAATCACATGTTGTTGTGTGTTTATTTTGCAACAGGCGCTGTTAAACCTTACAAGATTAAATTTTTCAGAGGTGAATCATTTGAATAAACCCAACTGCTCGCAACTCTAGAATCAAATTAGGAAAATGGAAGCCGAGAGGGGACACAAGTATTTAATAGAATCAGAGAACGGTTTGGGCTGGAGGGGACCTTAAAATCATCAAGTCCCAGCCCCCCAGCTATGGGCAGGATTGCCTCTCACTAGACCAGGCTGCTCAAGGCCCCATCCAACCTGGCCTTGAACACCTCTAAGGAGGGGGCAGCCATCAGGTCCTTGGGCAACCTGTGCCAGGGCCTCACCACACTCATAGTGAAGGACTTCCTAACGTCCAATCTAAATCTACCTCCTTCCAATTTAAAACCAGTCCTGCTTCTCCAGTCTGTACACTATTTCTTTAAAAAGTCTTTGGGGTCAGGGTTAGGGCTGTTTGTTTTGTTTTTTGTTTGTTTGGGTTTTTTGGTGGGGTGTTGGTTTTTTTTTTACTTTTATTGGATAAATGGATTGAGTGGCCTCTACTTGATATGCATCAAAAAGTTTCAAGGGGGAAGGGGGGAGGGAACATGCAAATATTATCTTCTCTTACTGTAAGTAAATTACTTAGCAAGCTGAATACTAAAACCAGATTTCTTCTGTGAAATCTAAACATGTAGGCCTGTGGCTTAAAAATGTTTTATCTTTACCTCTTTAATGTCCTGTATCAAAATATTGGTTTGCATGGGTTATTCTCTATGCAACGTTTAACATGGAGAAACAAGAATTTCTCTCCTTCCATATCACTCTTGTCTCTCTGATATTAATAGTGAGGTAACTACACAATGCTTTTTTGGAGGAGTATATATGTGGGTGCTTAGTGGAATGATGAGGTTTTTTGGGGTGGTGAGGGGGTAAGTGTATGTTTGTGGATTTTTTGGTTGTGGTTGCTGTTTTAAATTAGTTGAAATGTCATTGAAGTAAGAAATAAGCAATGGCAATTTCATATTGAATTATGTTCTTCTTGCTTAAATTGTTTTGCATCTTTTTATGCTGTACTTTTTATGTCTTCTAAAACAGATTTGCAAACTGCCATAATGGCTTTACTTAAAAAAGGACCAGGATTGCAGGATGCCAAACAATCACAGTTCATTGCTTTCAGAAGGTAACGAAGCGTGCAGGCAGACATTGAAAAAAAGCCTTGCTAGCAGCCACAGTCTAAAAATAGCTGAGTGTGGTGAATTGGAGAGACCAGTGGCAATATCATAAAATTACTAGGGAGAAAACAGACCAGGTGTCTTTTTCCTGTGCCTTCTGGTTGCCCCAAGTCTCTCTGTGGAGAGTTGCTTAATGTTATTTTACACAATGCCTTTGTCTTCACGTTCATCTGTGCTGCTTTTGCTAAAGAAACAAATAGTGGGCATAAGTGGTCAGTTTTTGTAGTAGCTGCCCTGAGAGCCTGTGCTCTGGTGTTCACTAACAGCGCAGTGTTCTTCAGAATCGAAAGGCGAGGGCTTGGCTGCAAGAGGAAGCCACCAGACTGAAAGCAGTGCCTGTATTCAAACACATTCCGCAGTGACAGAGGTGAAGTCCAGAATGCGTGATGGAGCACATAACCTGCTGTCTGTGTATGCTTCTGTCACGCACGGGCACTGACCAGATTACTGAAGGTGCTTGCACTTTGTGTGACAGGGGCCAGACTTGGTCATACAATCTGATGTGCATTAATGATCCTGCTGGGCGCTGGCAGATGCCTGCAGCTTGGATATTTGGAAGCACAAGACTGAACCTTTAAGAAGGGGTGGGATGTGGGGCTTTACAAACTTTCAAGAAAGTTTTTAAGGTTTAGTAATCACTGATAACATGAACCATCACAGGAGCATGAGTACTCTGGATGGCCTCACAGATAGGCTGTGATGAATGTGTTGGAGAATCACAGGATCTCATGAGCTGGAAGGGACCCATAAGGATCATCGAGTCTAATTCTTGGCTCCACACAGGGCCAGACAAGTCAGAGCATAGGACCGAGTACATCGTCCAGATGATTCTTGAGATCAGTCAAGCTCAGTGCTGTGACCACTTCCCTGGGGAGCCTGTTCCAGTGCCCGACCACCCTCTCAGTAAAGAACCTCTTCCTAATGTCCAGTCTAAACCTTCCCTGCCACAGCTTCATGCTGTTCCCTTGGGTTCAGTAGTACCAGTAGCCCGTAACACTTTGCTCAGAAGTGTGCTTAAGGAAAAGCCTGCTTCTATTTGTGATGGGCCTTTTCTCAGCAGTTAAAAACCACCCGCCATTGGCAGGTTACTGGTGTGGAAGTCAGCAGTTTAGAAATTTTAGCTAGTTCACCTGTGAATGCTGAATAACCAAATCAGTTTCATTTCTCCGTTTTGCATTCTGGTACAATACTGTTACTAATGATTTCCTATAAGATTCTTCTAGAGTATATTTATAGGCACTTTACCTGCATGTAAAATTCCAGGTTTTTAAGCAGCAAGTAAATCTACTTTTAATACATCCTCAGACAGGAAACAGTATATCTGTGCTTTAGTATTTCCTTAGCTTTGTTTTTTTCTCTTAAAATCAAATCTGTGTATGCATTGCAAATGTCCTTGCCTCACTTGCTGTGCTATTTGGACAAAACTGTTCCTTTACTGCTGCATCCTCTAAACTCTGAATCATGATAGGTTTTAATTGATGTTAATGTTTATTCTTTGTGTTCGCTAAGTACATCATGATTTTTCTCATGTTCTTTTTTTGTATGATTTAGGCAAGATTGTGATCTAATAAATGAGCTTTGTTGCCAGCACTATTCCAACCACTTAACCAGGTAAGCCAGCATTTTGCAGTTTTTCCTGAGAACAGTCCGACTTTGTTATTGAAAGTGTTACAGACAGGCCAACAATCCAGAGTAAAATTTTGGAGCTTTTATATTCCCTCTAGATCTGATTGCTTATGTTAGAAATCATTTATATGATAACCTTTCTTTGATGGGTACTTTAATCTCTACTTGGGCTGTGAACAGAGATAACATAATTGTTTGATTTTCATATAAATTGTCATTATGTGAATTACAAGATTTTTGAGTTACTTTTGGAGAAAAAACCCTCCAGGTTAATTATTTCTTGCCACTCTATGATTTCTAAATGAATTCTGAAACATTTTTGGAATCAGGATTGTGTTGCTACCTCCATATTAGTGTTTGGGGTTTTTTTTGTGTGTGTTTTTTTTTTTTTTTTTTTACCAGAAGGTTTTACAGGAGTTCAAGAAACACCTCGCTCAAGAGATGTGAGTTTTCTGAACTGAGGCTTCGCAAAAGCATTAATTATTAAGGCTTTTAATTAGGCCCAAGTCTAGGGTGGGGAAAGATGAAATACCGAGAGAAAACGAGTGCATACTTTGTAAATATATTTCTCCCTTTTTCGTTCTCTGACCTAGAGACCATAAAAACCGAGTTATATTTCAAACTGATGACAAGATTTCCTGCATGCGGAATACCTATCTCAAGGATCTCTTGCCAGACCCTGGTTTCAGAGAGCGTCTTAATCGCCACGAACAAAACAGTGGAGAAACCGCCCTCAATGCAGAGTCTGCTGAGGAGGGCAAACGACTATGCAATGGAGACATATTTTTCATAACAGGGGTAAATCCTTGCTGCAAGATCTTGTATAAAAATCCTCTGGGGTAATTGAATCAGGCATTGTTGAATCCCCAGAACAAAGCAATTCATGCCTTAAAATTTTAGTCCATAATGCACACCTGGTTCTTCTGCTAAACTGTCAGGTGAAAGGCAAGAAAGAGGTGAACTCAAAATAGCAAATTAAAATCTCTGGGCCTTCTTGTAAAATGTGTTTCAGTTGTCCTGCTCGTGTCCTGTAAATACTTGAATATAATTGAAACGTATAATGTTTTGGTTATAGGTAGAAACATAGTCTTAAGTAAAGAATAAAGCTGACTGTTACAGCTTGAGGGTGCCTCTGGCCAACACTAAGCTGACAAAATACAGCAACACAAAGCCCTGTATTTTCCTGCTGGGTTCAGTGAGTTGAATTGATCCTTCCACTGGAAGGATCAGCATTTGTGCATGGACAGGGTTGGTGGGAGAGAGTAAAACTCTTCTCTGGTTGTGGCAGCAAACTGTTGAACAGCCTCACTGGTATTACTTCACTGTACCTTAGGATAACCTAAGCTTTCTGGGGTCTAAGATGTCCTTTCTCAGCATTTTTCTGACACACCAGAAGGAGTTATGGTAGGCCCTGTGCAGTGAAACTCTTTTCATTGAAGTGAAAGATGGGAATCTTTTGGCTTTAGCACCTTCTGAAACTTTCACGTGGTTGACATGGTGGCTGTTGTAATTTTGGGGAAAGCCAGCATATGGGCATAGGCGGGTGTGTAGACATTGATCAGACTGCTGATTCGAGGTTTCTGCTGAGTGCTCTTGTGCTGTTTCTTCAGGATGTGGAAATTGATAAACAGCGGTTCTTGACCATCAGCAGCACATATGGCTCCACGTTCACTGTGAAGTATAAGGCACTGAAGAAGCTGTGTCATATAAAACATGCATGGGCCAGAACTATTCACACATTTCAGGTAAAAATAAATAGCTATGAGCTGATACAATTTTCTTCTGGCTTTATCTTGCTAATGCACTGTATTTTCATGTGAAAAGGTTGGAAGGTTTCTTGCAACTAAATTTCCGTGAATGCAGGATAGAAGATAATTCTTGAGTGTCCCCAGTGGCCTCTAAGTTAACTTTTTTTTTTTTTTTTAAATAGTGGAGGTCTTCCTTTGATGAGATATTCTTAAACCTGTTTCAGGGTTCTGAGGAAAAAACCGTTGTCTACGTGGTTGGTAATGCTGGCCGTCAGCATTGGCAGCATGTGTACACGGCCGTGACCAGAGGACGCTGCCGTGTGTATGTTATAGCTGAAGAGATACACCTCAGACGAGCAGTCACTAACAGGAATGTGCCCAGAAAAACTCGCTTACAGAGATTTTTGAGAGAGGTGATGGCAGAACCAAGCAACTGTCCCAAACAAACTTCCTGTCCACTGCCCAAGAGCTGGCAAAGTCAAGAGCTTGGGACTCGCTCTGTCACTCTGCATCCTTCTGACCCATCTGAACCTCCAGCCGGCTTGGTGAAACAGGGAGGGTCAGCAGTTGGCAGTGAAGAAAAGCAGACGGGCACTGTCAAGCAAAGCCCATGTAAGAGAGAGCAGACTCTGTCAGAGAATCCTGACCATGCTGTGAAATCACCCTCTGTAAGTATCTCACCACTGAGCTTAAAACTAACCTTTGCGGTACGTGGCCTGGATAGTCTTATGATTGTTGTTGTTGTTTTTATTATTACAAAAATTAATAAAGAATACATTAATAAATTAGATTTAGGCCAGGTTGAATGGGGCTTTAGTTAGCCAGATCCAGTGGAGGAGTGTTGATGTGATGTGTTGATGTGTCAGTGATTTTTGATGGTCCCAGTGACTGGTGAAGCAGTCAAGTTTGGCAGATGTTTTCCCATTATAACAGCTGATTAATGGAGGAAACTTAAGTTGTGCACAGCAGTAAAAGTATACGTCCTGTTAGTCCTCAGAGTGGTCCCTTGGCTAGCTTAGCCTGAATCATCTAATTCTTTGGCTACCAAAATCAGTTTTCAGGCGCTGACCTGCTGGGAAGTACTTACATAAAATTTTGTTGTTGATTTTTATACAGCCAAGCATGTGTAAGAGGTACTTTTCTTATTATATCTAATTTCCGAGCCCCATCACGGGGAAAGAACTTTTTTTTGAAGATGTTACTGTGTTGTAGTTCTGTTTCTGACTCTGGTAACACTTTTGGTTTGTTTTGACAGACAGCAGTACAAGATTCCCCACTTGGGTGTTCCAGACTTAGGAACCTAACTTTAGAACACTTGCCTCCTAGGAAGCTCTTCAAAAGCTAACAGAGGAGAAGTGTCCTCCTTATAACCCTGCCTGAACCTGTTCTGCTCAAGACTTTTGGAGGAAGCAGCTTGGATGCGCAGATGATTTTCAAAGCGAGCCTTTCCTATTTTTTCATGATCTGTTTTTAGTAGGAGATTCCTTGGTGTGTCAGTCATCAACAATCCTACTGTTCTTTTGTTCTGGTAAAGGTCTTAAAGGGTCCAGGTGTTCCCTTATAAAATACACGTGGATTTCTAGGTTTAAAGACTGCAGCCATCCATACCGAGATTTGTCCCTCTGGTGCTATAGTGTTGATGAGACACTGGTACAGATAGGCCAAACCTGTTGCTTGCTCAAGTCAAGAGCAGCAGTTCAAAGGGGGCTTTTTAGACCTTTCTGCTGCAGAAGATTTTTGGGCATGAAGCTTTGATGGGTTATAGATTTTAATCTTAAAGTTACAATTAAGGTCAGATGGAGACCTTGCCGTTGCTTTAGCCATAATGTTGTATGCCTGTAGCGATCATGGTAAGAAAAGCAAAGTTCCAAGTTGGTGTTCAACTACCATTCCACTGCCGACCTTTTTCTGTGTATCGCGTAACTTGTTGCTTTGTAATTTTTGAGGTTAAAAAGCTGAATGTTTATTCAAACATCAGACAAATTGTACTAAGATTTGCACTGCTTGCTTGCAACATTTTTTTTTTACATGTATGGCAGGAAAAAGTATACAATGAATATGCACACGGTAGGCTTTGCTAAAACTGTGGAAAAAATAATTGGAAAAGTATAAAGTAGAAAGCTGTTATCTCATTTTTAATGTCTTTAAATCACTGTTTATTTCAATTTATACAGTTTTTCATACAAATATTTGCAACAGGTTGAATTTCAAAAAAACATAACATAGACGATAAATATCATGCTATTAAAGTATTAAATTTGTACAAAAATACTTTACAGTTTAATACTTATTTGTTACAAATAAAAATACATATTTAAGTGACTCATGAACATTTTTATTATCGTTTTTGTACATGATTCAGCGTTGAATATCATTCTGACCCTTTCTGGCAGTGCTGAACTAGAAATCAGAGATACTTGTGTGTGCAGGGCAGGTGAGCTTGTTCACATATCGGAAACGGCACCGGGGATACAGGTAACAGTGTGAACTGACCAGAAATTCTGGAAAGTGATCGCTTAGATATGGAGACTCTACAGATGGACAAATCCAGTATTTTCATATTCACCAATAACAAGAATTACCAATAACAACTTGAATACCGGAATAAACCAAAGCAGCTGCTGGTGAGCATCTAAAGCAACTGTCAGTATTTTATTGCCTGGGTAGGGAGAAGAGAGATTTTGTGTGATGTGTTTGGAAAAGATATTTACAGATTTAAATTCTAAAAAAGTGTTGCAGGGAGTAATGTTTATCATAAAGAAGGCTGAAAACAAAGCATATTAAATGGGACTTCTGTCCCTTTAAGAAATTGTTTGACTTTAAAAGCTCACAGGTGACAGTACAAGTTTACAGATTTATGGATCATTAAAGAGCTGATGGACCTATCTTCCACTGATGTAGTTTAAAAAAAAACAAACCCATTTTCTTTTAAAACCTTTCTCAGCTGTCTGAACTCATTTCAGTTTTACTCTGGTTGGTAATACTCCTTCAGAGGCTTTATCCCACTAAAAATGTCGCTGCTTAAAATTCCCCAGAGGTTCCAAGCCATACCATTAAATCTTTCACTGCAAAAGGACTGACATATGTTATAACAGAATTTACCAAAGCGGGGAAGTAACTTTCACCACGTACCACTGCCTCCTCTGTTCTGTTAAAACATCTGAACCGTGCTTTGAGTGAAGAGTGCACCCTTCCTGCCATCAGAAAAGAGGTCCCCAAGGTTGCAGATGTCACCATTTAACAAGGAAACCCAGCGTGGCTTGTCCATCAGCCAGCACCTTTCTGATAAAGTGTTTTTAAAGGCTCTGTAACCTGGCTGTTCGCAGAGGGTAACGCTGGGCTTTTCACTCCAACAGCACCTGCTGCCAAGGGCAGAGGAACACTTAAAGCACGTGTAAAACATTTCCCCAGCTTCTTAGTGGGGAGGGGGAGAAGGGCAGGGGAAGTGTGAAAGACCGTTAATGAGTTGTTGTATTGTTGCTAATGACAGATCGTTCAGAATGGAATGACTTAACCAAGAGTTAAACTTCTACAAAAGAAACTGTGAGTTGTTATAACCCTTGAGACAGACAGACTGACCTCCTGTGCTTTTCAGTGCTGTGTAGCATCTGCGCCTCAGCTTGGGACGGCTCTAACAGGGTTTTAGCACCATAATTGTCTTTTGTTACCAAACGTCCCACTGAAACGGTTTTCTGCTATAAAGTATTTGTAGGGTCCCGTGTCTCAGCGTGAAGGTTGGCGTGCCCGCTCTGCGGAAGGAAGGCATTGTTCTGGTCGCTCCATTCCCTGCTTGCTGAAGTCTGTTGGTCTGAGCTTCCTTTCTGAGGTGCCAGGGGGTTTCTGCTTATCACCAGTTCCAGCTTATTGCCGGATTCTGCGATCAGGGGTACAACCAGACAGCAGTCGAAGTCTCTGGTGCGAACGTGGTTTACCTGAATGGTTAGAAAGTTAATTTTTTTTATTGTTTGTTACCGTTTTAGGAAATAGAATTGACATCACAAGAGAAACAGATTTATCTGTGAGAATACGGAACCTGATTTACGTATTTGAGGTCAAGAATCGCACAATACAAGACTCTCCCCGTGGTCTGAAGATACCCATTGAATGTTCTACTTGCCCTTTGACAGCAGGTAGCTGAAGTGGGCATATTTACATGGGTGACAACTGTGGCAGCTGGCACAAGGCCTGCTCCGTGAGTGACATTTAGCAGCATATGGTTTCTCTGTCTTTTGTGGTGTTCAATAATTAAATTGCAATAGATTGTGTCTAAAATGTGGGCTTGATTCAGGTCTTCTCTGGTTTTAGCTAATGCAGATAAAATTATATAACATTTTATTGGTCTAGTTGACAAATAATTTAGTTTATTCATCACAGTCCAGCTTGCCCCTTGGCTAAGTGTTGCTGAGCAAGCACGACATCATTCTGACTGTATCAGTCAACAGCTTGGCATAGGCACAGAAACAATCCCCAAATCTTTATCAAGAACAGTGGAAACTGCCCATCTGGCTGGGACTTCTCCTGTCTCCTCTGGGGTTCTGCAATGGCTGAGGGTCTGAAAGAAGCTGATTGTATAAATAGGTTTTCATGGGGAAAAAAAAATCTACCCTTCGTGCCACTGCGTACAAGTCCAAGTCACCATGAGTTGCTCCCTTTTCTTAGAGGGACTGAGCAATTTGCAAGACCTGGGGCACAGCAATTGGGCTAATTCGTCCTCCCTGTCCCCCTATGCACACCCTTTTCCAGCAGAAACTCATTGTTACCTACATTATTGTAGGTAATAAGTCTGTTCCAAATAAGTGAGTGATGAAAACCCCCATGTCGTGCAGTCTTCCACTACCATGTCTGTGTAGACAGATCCCTGATAGCCTGTAGTGCTCTTTACAAAGCTCTTTACAAGGTACCTGCCCGTCGTGCCCAACCTCTGTTGTGCCAAAGATTACCTGCAGAAGTCTGTCGTATGGTTTTAAACCTCCCAGGTCTCCAGGGCCAGCTGGTCGGATGTTTTTAACGTACACTCCTTTTTCCAATAAGCCATCGGAGACACTGAACCCAAAGTCTTCTCCATCAGAGTCCTTGTACAAAGTTACCTGGGGAAGTGATGTGACATAATGAGAAGGGCAAAAATACCCAAACAACCAAGGAAACAAACCAAAGTTTGTCCACATTTCTACAAGCCTTAGGCAGGTTTTTCTACCCAGGATGTTTTTTTATGGGTTTATCCTTTCCCACATTAGACTGCTTACCTGCTATTTGGTACTTACAGCATTAGAGTTGTCCTCATTTGGACATGACATGACATGAATATTCTCAGGAGCCACCTTATTCTTCAGGACTAACTTGCACTTTTCGGTCCTGCCTGCCAGTTTGAAATCAGTTATGTAGCTCACCTTTTCTGGTGGTTTTTGGGTTTGGTGGTGTTTTTTTTTTTTGTTTTTGTTTGTGCTCTAGTTTCATGATCTGAATACAAGATTAGGTTTAGTTTTTGAAGACCTGGCCTTGCCCAAACAATTGGCGGTGTAGTGGCTACCAAAACTTCCAGCGGGCATAAATGCCACCAGCCCTAACAGCCTGGCTTTGGTCTGCTTTGGCTGTGGTCCACCCTGGAAAGCTTAATCTCAGAAGTGCTCAGTATAAGAGTTATAATGCGATCGGTGTAACGAAAAGGGCGACTAAGGCTCCTTCTGAAAGAGCTTGCAGGCAGTGCTCATACAGTTGTGCAGCCACGACAGGGTCAGTCAAAAGCAGGAAACAGACGTTAGTAAAACCATTAGGAGAAAGTTTCTTAAGGAGGTCAGAGAACGAGTTTTGGGAATTCAGTTAGTTGGTAGGAAAGGATGCAGAGACTTCTTTGCAGGTACAGGGTGTGCTTGGGTTTTAATTTCTCTCAGGTTTTTATTTCTTTTGTTCTTGCTTCTCTCTTGCATCAGGAGTGCACACCTACATGAGTCAATTGTGTGAGTTGGTGGTGTGACGTCACTGATGCTGATGCTGGCACAAAATGTGTGTGGATGGTCACACAGTCAAAATTGTGCTTTTACTGCTTACATCCCTTTGGGTTCAAAACATGGAGTTTTATCATACCTTGGTTGATAAAAGTGACACCATTAAGAGTGTGCTGTGATTTTTGTAATAGCTTGAGGATAGCAATGCTGAACCTAATTGAGGTCAGGCTGCCAAGGCCCTGGTTAGTATTTCACAGGAGACTGCAAAGTGCTTTGGTACAGCATGGGTTGGTGCTGCCTTCAGAAACCTGCTGAAAACCTCCTGCCTTAGCCAACACTGTGGAAAGGTAAGCAAGAACAGGCACAGTAGTCTTAAATCTGGAGTGAAGGATTTGGTGAGATCAACAAAGAACACCGATAGGCGGGTTAGGGTTTTTTTTTCTTCCTGCTCTTTGCAGTTTTCTTGACTTGGTTGGTCTTTAGTGGTCCCAGTACTTGTCTCTCACTTTACGCTAGTTCCTCCTCGTACCTTGTTTTTCCCTGCCTGTACAGCAGGGTGAGGCCACTCCTGAAGTCCCATAACTAAGTGGAAGGTTTTCTCCCTGGCAGTGATGTCTTTGGGCATGAGCTGTCATTGTAAACTTCCCAGTGGCGGCAGCGGTTAAGGTTTTTGCCTTCTTGTCTCCCACCTGCTCCCAAAGTGACTTCTTCCTCAACCTGTCAGACTCCCTCCATGTCCCCATGAATTTTCAGCTGCTGAAAACCCTACCTGCAAACTCAATTCATCATAGGATGATTTTAATTTGTATCAACAGCTGCTGTGCCAGCGGGGCTCTGGGAAACTCCGGATCATTTGTTATGAAGAGAAGCTTTATTTGTGATTTCATAGCATGTCTGACATGGCTTTGATGTGAAATATGGTTGAAGCTGCTATGAAAGTGCTGTAAGACTGCTGTTCTACAAGACTAAAAAAACAAATAAAGGAGGGAGCCACATTTTATTGACAGGTTTGTGTGCATTTCCTGGCAAGAATGAAAAATAGCACTGGACCAAGCCACAAGTTCCCTGCAGACGAGGTAACTTTTCCCCCTCACTGCCGCAAAGGGTCAGCAGGTCTTGGTAACTGCTGCTGAAAGCAGCCTTGAAAAGAAAATGTACAACTGTGGTACAGTGCCTATGAGAAGATGACTAAAAATAGTATGTGCTGTTCTAGCACAGATGGCACAGTTTTTAAACAGAACTTTCCCTTTCCACTCCCTTTCTCTCCCTCCCCCCTCTTCTTCCTTCAGGCACTGGAGTTGAATAGAGCAGGAGCCAACCTCAGATGAACTGCAAACGCCTATGTAACGGGGACGAGCCGAAGTCCTCTAGACTGTACTCTTGTCCTAAGGCAGGATCAACAGCATCTAATCCATTTCTGAGACATGTCTATCTGTCCCACTTTTTAAAATCTCCAGTGGTGGAAACTGCAGTCTATTAAAGTAACGCCTTCTGGTGCTTTGATTGTTTTTCCCTTTTCGAGACTTAAGTTGCTGCTCTCCAAGGAGAACACGATCACTTTATTCTCTCTTTCTCTGCAGGTGGGAAACAAGGCTTGTTTTAATTTGGACTCTGCTCAGTAGGTCAACACCCTTCTTCAATTTTCAGACCCCAAACTGGACACTGTTACAGCCAAGACCTTATCAGAGCCAGGATGGAGTGGAGAATGTCTCTGCACTGGTGCCATTCATATGTTCTACGACAGTGTTGCTTTCTTCCTGTTGCAGTGAGTGGTCTGTTAGCAAACAAAATAGAACAGAGAAAGTCTGCTCTACAGAGCTGTGGGAGTGCTGTGCCACCTCAGCTCAGGTCCTGTCTGTAACAATGCACGTGCTGTTTCATGCCCAGCTTCCGAGTCAGAAATGGAGCACTGCAAATCTGAAGGGCTGTGAAAGCCCAGTTTTGCTGCAGAGGGACAGTGGGAAGTGCTGCGATGGAGTGGGGCAAGGAGGGGAGCAGAACAATGGGGTGATCATCCAAAGTCTTCTATTGCCCCCCTAACCCTGCTTGTTCAGGTCAGACTTTCCTGATTTATATGGATTGAGCACTTGTGAAGAGAATTGCTCTCTACCTGGCAATCAAACTTCTACATATCAAAATATTTTCTTATTTCTGTGGTTCTTCAGATCTACAGATCCTATAATATTTTTAAAACCAGTTCCCCTTACAGTTATCTACTCCTGACTTTTAGTTTATGTATTAGGAGCTTGGAAATTAAAGAAATTGATACTTATTCACTCAAGGGATGAGACATGCACTTTGTTGCATGTTTTGACAGCTGTCACTTTTAGGTGCAAGTCATCTGCAGAGAACTTTCTTTTGGATTATAGGTTATAATTTTGGGGCTACTTTTTAGGGCAGCATATATTCTTCAAAGGATACCTCAGAATAAAAACCCTTCCATTTGAAATATTTAAAACTATTTTTATTTAACAATGGATTTGGGCAAAGCCCTACCACACACGTTTCCTGTCTTCACTTCCCAGTAGTGTAGCCCTGTCCAAAGGGTAGGAGACTGCAGGCAATTCGTACCACACCTAAATCCTGCTGGTTTATCTGTACTTCTGTTTGATCTCCATAGTGAACTCTCTGTTACTGGCAATTTGTTAGACTTGTAAATTTACATCAGGAGCCTAAGGGAAAAAAGAAAGCTGGAATGGAAGTGTAATCCATCTTTCATAAGCAGTTAAACGGTAATTTTAAACAGAAGCCGACACATTTTGGGCCTGTTTCTATGCATTCTTCCCTCTCAAATCTGTGGGAAAATGCTTAATTTCAATTTATACATCTTGTGCAGATCTGAGGTGTTTCACCCAACTGCGCTTTCAGGTTCATGAGGACTTGCAGTAGTATTATGAAAAGTTCTCTAATGCCTACTGCGTCTTTGCGCCCTCAGAGGAACGGGTGCTCCATGGAAATTTTGAAAATGGTCTGCAATGTTTTTAGAAAAACATACTAGTCTACATGATTTCCTAAGTAGATAAAATCAATTAAAGGCATTAATTAAATTTGAGTACTGATACAGCAATATGCTCTCTGGCTAAATTAAATGTTACTTATTAAACCATCCAGAACAAATGTTTGAAGAGATTTGTACAACACTATCTCAATTCTTGCTTCCTCGGGACAAAGACAGTTCAAGTGCATGTCTAGTGAATGTAAAGGAGTGATGGAGAGAAGAATTCAGGTTAACTTGTGGCAAGGTTGGCAGTATTAAGCCATACAACCCTCAGGGCTGGGTTCCTGCTTGGACAGGTGTGTGGTGGAGAGCGACAAGGTAGTAATGAAATCAGGCTGTACCCAAAGACATACTCAGTTGTGTTTGTAGCCTGAGCAGCTTTGATCCAGTCTTCTTGTCTCTTGCCCTACACGTCTGGACTGGCTGTTGTGTTCCATTTTTAGGTGTGGCCTTTTCGTTTGCAGATCGTGGATCTTTGTTCTCCCACCATCCAACTGAGAGAAAACAGTGGAAATATCGACCTTAGCCAGTCCACCTTTCTGCACTCAAGCTACAGACTTAACTGTAGGTCTGATCTGTAGGTCACATGGGAATCAGACTCATCACACTGAGACAGTGGAAAAGCACCTGAACTGTCCTGTGGAAGCAACTGGGGAAGCTCAGCATGAGACAGTCTAGTACATGCATGAACATCTTGCCAGGTAAGTCTTGGGCAAGGTGTATCTTAGCTTCTATTTCCCAGTGTGATTATGATTATACTATCAGAGTTTTCTAGAACAGTTCTTAGCTCGTTACTTGCCCTGGCAGTGACCTAGGGGACTGTGGCATTTGCTTGCAGGGGAGAGTGCACTTTTGCCAGCAAGATCTGTTATGAAAAATAGTGGTCAAAGTGTCTGCCTCACAACGAAGTCATTCCCGTGGCATTGCGGGTGTTTTGGAATACTGTTGTTGGACAAGCTGTCCATGAGAAATAGCAACTGAACAGGTTACTAGTGTTAAACTAAGGATCTGATATAAACATTAAGGAGGAGAGAGGCAAAAGTAACAGGCATGAAGCAGCGAGGGCAGTAAACAAGAACTTGCCAGGACTAACAGGAATACAAAAGCTTGTGTCACGACAAGCCGTGATGCTTGGGCAAACCTGCATGTGTCAGCACAGGGATACAAGCCCATCTTGGTGAAGCAGACCATAAGGTTCAGTCACTGTTTCTCTTTTTCTAAAATGACTCCAAGGATTTGGAAGGGCCTTGGTGCAGATTCAACTTTCAAATTTTTAGAAAGCTAATGACTTCTGGATGACAGAACTGACAGTGCAAGCACAGTCAGTGTCACTTCAGCAGACAGTGCAGGAGTGGGTATAGCGTCTGCACAAAACCTGGAAGTGGCTGAAATGGAAGGTCACTGTGCTCTTCAAAATCAAGACACTGAAGAGAGCGAGCTCGAGGACAGGGCATTTTTCACTCAACAGAAATCTGCTGACTCCTCTCCAGCAAAGGATTTGTTTTATCCATCACAAACAGCTGTGTATAATTCAAAGGAGAACGCCGTGCCTCTGAACACGCCAGGAAACACTTACGGGTTAGAGTCTGGTATATAATACCTCGCATTAAGCTGGGAACAGTAATAGTGTAAAACTATCACCACACATCCTATTGATAGTTTACATGGGCAGTAGATTAGTTTTCCATGTGTATGATCCACTCTGGGATTTTCTACAGACATTGGTTCAGCCTATACTCGGTGAGTCCTTAGCTCACTAAATGCCAGTGAACTATGAACTAAACTCAGGCAGAGTTGCAGGGACTTAAAACCAAACCAAGTCTCTTTAAAATAACAGTGTGGGACCTCATAACGAAATTCCTCTGCCTCCTCTCTGGGAAGATCTCAGACCTTTAAGAGGAAGATGAGTACAGGGCATGGGGTGCTCATTCCCATCAAATAGAGCAGCCTTGTAATGTTCCTCAACGTTTTGGAAACTGGTTGTGGTTATGGCCTCACTGGTGTTGAGGGGTAAGCTGGTAGGGTGTTTGTTGTGCATATCTTAAGATCCTTGAAGCAGTATACCTTCATATCACCAGGTGGTCTCAGCAGTCTTGAGCAGTGAGAAGCTGCGCAGACTGAAGATATTTATCCTTTGTAGAGCAAAGGAATTGCAAAGAGAAGTGATAGCTAATTTGAAATAGCATTCTATATTATGTATGTAGAGTTTCACGTATTTGATTCAAAATGAGTGTTAATTTGAAAAAGGGCCAATGGGAGCCCCGAGCCCTCCTGAGTAATTTCCTAGAGAAATGTATTTTCCAGAAATTAAACTTTGCTTTCTTAATGAACACATTTTGCAGAGATGAGTTATTGGTATTGTCAATTCAGATCACTAACGGATCCTCCTTGCAAGGCAGCAGTCCCTTTTGAGGATTTATTGTAAGACAAAATAGCAGACAAGGATGCAACTTGAGTGTTCGTTTGCCCCACAAGGACGTATCATTAATGCGTTTGTAAGAACTAATATGCATGGCCCCCAAATTACAGCTGTGGAGTCATTATAAAAAGCGCTTACTGTATTGTCTGATAATTAGATTCCCTATGCCGAATATATTATTTCAGAGGTGCCAGAAGAAAAATTACAGACCTTGTGTAACTCCACAGGAGTTGGTGACATGATTTCTTTCATTTCTTGCTTAATTTTTCTCAGAACCATGGACTTTCTCCCCACATCTGACGGCAATGTGTTGCTACGGGTAGTTTGGCTGTAATGTGGCCTTACAGTACTTCTCTCCTGGAAGCTGGCTTGTCTTCCCAGCTGGCTACGAGGCTGTGGGTTTTCGTGATTCAAACTCATTGTACTTCCTGACATAATTGTGGCCTGGAGCATTAAAGAACAGGTTAATTTTTCAACACAGAAGGTGGGTTAAGTAAGCAGTTAAGTCATAGCAGCAGGAGAAACTTCTCTAGTGTTTGTTAAAACACAATCACTCAGGGCACAGCAAAAGGCAAGAGGATAGATGTTCAGTCTGCTTGCAAGTCACTATAAAAAAAAGGACCATGACAAAACACAGCAACAGTAACAGAACCCTATGGGCAGAAGTTTCCAGATGGCATTTCAAACTAAAATACTGAGCACTAGAATGGCTATGCTTGTAAGCCAGTCTCCTGGCAGACTGAAGAGTGGGTAGTAGAACTGCTCGTTTAAAAAATACTTGACACGTGAGTAAAACGACACCGAAGTTGCGGCGTAATTGCCTGTGTTGGAATGGGAGCTACAGGAAGGCACTGCGAGTTCAGACTCTGTGTGCAAGGTAAAACAACGTGAGTCAGCGCAATAGGTGCAGGCAGCTCCGCAGTCAGCTCGGGCAGAGGACGTGCCGCGATACCGTCCCGGGCTGGGTGCAGGTCACTGCCCAGAAGGAACCTTTGCATACTGCAAGTGCCCTGCCTTAGTTGAGCACTAGGTCCTTAGAGATAAGGGCCCCCTCTCACTGCTTGTTTAACCTCAGTAAAAGCTACATTAGAGCTTAGCATACACAGAGGGTGAAATCTTGAAGGAAGAAAGACGACAGCAGTCCTCTCCTCCGATCGGGTGGAAGGGACTCTCCTGCACAGCAAGGAGCCTGCTCCCTCGAGAAGGAATTTCTGCTCCAGGGAGCGGGAGGCGAATGTGCTTCGGTGCAGCCACCGACCAGCGGTGCCTCTGCTGGGATAGGGTAGGCTCGAGTGCCCAGTTATTCTCACCAGTGCTGATGCGTAAGTGAATGGGGAAATGAAACGGCCATAACCTGCACTCTGACTGGGACAGGATGCAGGCAGCCTGCTTGCACATGAGAAGTAAGGATGAACTGGGAAAAGATAATGGGAAAAACATGCAAATAAACGTTTGCTTTTGTCTCTGGTGAGCACATCTGTCACCCTTCTTTGTCCCAGCTCAACTACTACTTCCCCTATGAGATAATATGTCATACACTTAAGAGTCTCTCCTGTGCTCAGTAATGACTGATATTACAGCCTGGTGGAGCAAAAGCAGACAGAGGACTTGGCAAACTGAGTCTTTGCTCATTGGCTGAAGACCTTGAAATGAAAAATGAGGAGAAGTTCTTGACTATGCAGTGGCACTTCATAAACCAGAGGCATTGCCATTCCCAGCATCCTGTGGTACTGCCTGAGTCTGTCTTTCTTTTCAGAGCTGTGGGCTGTGTAACAAGGCAATGCTGCAAATGGTACAGCACCCACAGTTCTGAACTTCACTCCTGCAGAAGGCTGAGGGACATCCAACCTGGTGAAGTAACTGGATTCTGGGCAGCCCGAAAGATCTATTTCCATGTTGGAATTACCTATTTCCATACCCTTTCATTGTGCTCTGAATAGTGACAGTTGCAAGAGAAATCTGTGGTACTGAATCATACCTGACTATGGAATGAAACCAGTAAAACATTTCCTCCTCCATTTCTCAGGTTTGCAATGACAGACACATGAGAATCACATTTTGTTACCCACACATGCAGTACAAAAGCCATAAATCCGTGGAAGTAAATTAATCTGAACTGAAAAACTTTCACTCAGTTATGCCATTCACATTCCTCCTGGCTGCTAAAGGACTTTATATAACATAAAAATGAAAATGAGATTCTGCCAGTTTTGCAGCTCCAGGAATTTAAAAGAACATAAAAGAAAATACTTGAGGACCTTTCATTCCACAGCTTTAAGCGACAGCATAATCTTAATTGTTCTGATTAGACAGCTCAGAGAAAAGGTGATTAGAAAAATAAAGACTCAAAGTTCCT
This sequence comes from Heliornis fulica, assembly GCA_013399135.1. Classification (NCBI taxonomy): domain Eukaryota; kingdom Metazoa; phylum Chordata; class Aves; order Gruiformes; family Heliornithidae; genus Heliornis; species Heliornis fulica. Next base: position 109,914 of record VXBZ01012876.1, on the reverse strand, counting down.
CTGTCGCTGTTTCCTTCCCCCTCTACTCCCTCTCACAATCTCACATGAAGCACAGTCAGATTTGCCATTAACTTCAGGACGAAATGGGAAAATCTGTCACGTAGTGACGAAATCGCCGCACGACGAATGTGTCTCACATCGGCAGCTTTTTTTTTTTTAGCCTGCAGAGCGTTAGGATTAGAAATAAACATTTTGGAAAGATGTATCTTCTTTTATGTTCACCTTAATCAAATTAAGTTTCAAATTAAAAGACAACCTACGACATGCTAAGAAAAGCTGCGGAAAGCGTCTGTCAGAGAATGGGATGCACTGCTGCAGGAAGGTTATGCCCACTCTAAGAAGTTCTGCGCCGTTTGCTGCCTGGGCAGGCAGCGGCAATGGTTACGCACAGCAGAAGCTGCAAGTCAGAAGCTCTGGGGTGAACATGTTTATAGAATTTTGGTTGCATTGTACAAAAGAAAACAGCTCCGGTTAGGGGCGGGGGAGGCAGCTGCACAAGCGAAAATATAAAGGTAAAGGGTAGGTACCAAGAGAGTCATGTTTCTCAAACACAGACGCCTGTCAGCCTTGTCCTGTGGAGAGGGGTTAAAGCTTTTAAATGAATTGGTGTGATTAGTGCAACTCAAAAGAAAAAAGAAAGACAAAACAAAACAAAAAACCAAGGAGAAAATAAAATGAATGTAAACCAAACCAAAACCATTATATTTCTCTATAATTGGAAAGAAAGGTTAAGATTGTTCTACCTCTAGTTCCCTCAGAATTCCTGACTGGCCACAGGTCTCTAAATCCTCCAGAGCCTGAGACCAGAAATTTTCCTCCTGGTCAGCCTCGGTGTTATCATGGGTACCTGTGAAGCTAGATTTACAAGGAGAGGTTAAAAAAAAGGTGGACTTTTTTTCCCTTGAAAAATATATTTTATACGTGTGCCTTTGCCACAGACTGGAGCTTGAATGACACAACATTATGGTAGGTAGGCAGGAGAGCGGGAAGAGCCACTGTTCAGGAGAGGCTGGATGGAGATGTGGAGCCCATGACAGACAAGTCTTCTCATGACCTGGCAGTGGCTAGCAGCTGGCAGGATCTGAGCAGCGAGGTGTTCGAAAAGGAGATACATGGATTCCAAAGCCAATTTAGTTTTTTTTTTTTTTTTTTTTTTTGGTCTGAAACTGGGAACTCCCTGTGAAAATCACTGAATCTACCAGCAGCCATATATAGAGCTGCTTTGTGCAATAAGTAATTGCAGTAAAACCTTTTCAGCCTCACAGACTCCTCCCAGGGAAGAGGCAAATCGCCTCAGTTCTGCAGTCAGCATTTTGGTGGGGCTTTTTCCCTGATTCTTTCAGCCTAAGCGGCATTTGCCATTATTGGGTTAAGCCCACCTGTCTGCCATCATGTGATCATAGAATCTTTAAAGTTGGAAAAGACCACTGAGTTCATCTAGTCCAACTGTCTGTCCATATCAACTCAACCATGTCCTGGAGTGCCATGTCTACAGGGTTTTGAACACCTCCAGAGATGGTGACACCACCACCTCCCTGGGCAGCCTGTTCCAATGCCTGACCACTCTTTCAGGGAAAAAATGTTTCCTGATATCCAATCTGACCCTCCCTGAGGCATGTTGAGGCCATTTCCTCTCGTCCTCCACCAACTGCACCAGTCATTTCAGACCCAAACACAGAGAAACTTTTGAGGGGTGCAACTGTCTTGCATAGAGACCTTGGTCTCTGGTGGTTCATAAACACACTCTTCAGCAAGATGTTGGTGACAGCGATGCTTAGGGAAGTTGCCCAGCAAGAGACAAACCCCAAACCCCAAACCCCAACAAACCCCACCAACCCTGGACTGCAGCAACAGCTCGAAGCAACACCATTACAGCGTATGTGTGTGGGGGGGAGGAAGCAGGAGGTCTTCGCTGCTTAGCAAGGGGAATCAGCTCGATGAAGGTTCACACAAGCGTCACAGTTGCTGCACGGGAGGGGTCTGGTTGTGTGAAAGGTGCAGGGGAAGGATGAGGAAGGGCAGAGTGAGAGTTTTGCCCTTTGGCAGCAGCAAGCTTTTACTTTGGAGCAGCTGCCCATGGACTGCAGCTAGTGGTGCACATCAACTGAGCAAACCTATTGCAGAAGCATTTGAGGCCTTGCTTGACAAACAAGGTGTTACTGAGGACAGGGTGAATATATAGCACTGTTAACAGAATAGCTTTTAACTAGAATTGCCCAGCACAAGGGAGGACAGCTCGATTGCTTCACACACATGGTAACTCTGCCTCAGAGATGCTTCCCTACGCCTACAATCAGTTCAGTGGACAATGGTCAGCCTTCTCTTATTCTCTCAAATAAACCTTGTATCTCAAAGAAATTCTCTTAAATCTCTCTCAAATTCTCTTATTGCCGTGATTCTCCACCAAGCATCGGTGTCTCTTCTCCGATATCGCAATAGATATAGCAATGTTGAGATACCTACTCAGATCACAGAAGCAATTCCTCCCAGGCAAGATAAGAATGTATTTAAAATATGATTTTAGAGCGGTCCTTGATATCTGAAATTAGCTCTTTCAATAAACCTAAGTAGTTATTTTAATAGCCAATGTTGAACATGGACTAATTTATCCATTGCAATACCTTTCTTTATACTGCATACTAATATTCTAATATAAAATGAACTTGAGTTAATGAACAGGATTATTTGAGGCAATTGTGTGTGACAAATCCAGCAAAGACTAGATTTCCTAGAACAGGACATCCATTTCTTCTCTGACTTCTGTGAAACCTGAAATCATGAGGCCTATATGTCTGTCCTTCTTTCCAGCTGAAGCAATCCCTTTTTCTGGCCTCACCTCCTGTTTTGCCTTGTCTCTGAGTCTTGACTCCTGGGGTGTGAAATTCTCAACTTTTGCATCTCCATCACAGCCACATGAATAAACTAATTTGTAGTTGAGCTACTGCACCAGAAAAAAAAAGAGGTACCAGACCAATTTCTCATCTAGATGGCTTTTTTTTTTTCCCCCTGAAACCTGACAGATTGATTTTATGTCATGTGAAATATTGTTTGACCTATAATGAATATATTTGCTTTTTTGATGCTCATTCAAAGAGTCAACAGAAATTTGATGCATAAAATTGCTGAAGAAGAGGTAGTGGGACAGATACAAAGACGGGGTGTCTATGATTTGCTTCATATTGCCATATGAAAGACAATTTTATTTTTTTAATTTAAGGAGGAGATAGGATGTTCTAGGATTGGGTAGAATCCTTCCTCTAAGTATGGTTTTAATGTGCAAAAAATCTTCCCTGGAGCAGGAGCTGTGACTTCCTGCCCATGATAGCCAAACGCTAGGCTACAGCATGGTTTAAGCTCTCTGGTTTCATCTGAAGTTCTACTGTCACTCAGTGGCATGTTAATGGTGTGTTTTCTGCTGTTAGCCTGTTTTTCTCCTTTTCCTCATTTCAACTGTTTTTCCTTTCTTTCATGCCAACCCCCTCCCTCCACCGCCCAGCCCAGGTGGACCTCACTCCTGTGCACTCTTTGTTCTCCTACCTGGAAGTATTCCACTCTTCCAGCTGTCCCCCCAGTTTCCTTTGCCCACCAGAGGCACCTTTCCACAGCTTGCCCTCTTTCTTCATGCTCCTGATACTCTCTCCCCCCGATCTTTCTATGGAAGTTTGCTTTAAATGGTTTTCTTGGTTCTCTCCCAATGGCTCAGGCTCTTTCTGTTGCCACATATTCTTGGAAGCTGTGCTACACAAAACAAAAGTAAGAAAACATTACTTTTAATGTTAGAGAAGAAGATAAATTCCTTAGCAGAGAAGAGGGGTTTTTCTTGGGACTTGGTATAGGAACACCATCGGGTGTGACAATGCATTTTACAGACGCAGGGTTAAAATTATCATTAATCTGTGATGTGTATCTTTGGTGTAAGTCACAATGACAAGCAGAACAAGATCATTAATGGGCATACTTCCTGTTAATAGTGTGTTTGAATAGTAACAGAATACATGCTTTTCATTTAGAAGATTCCATATTTCATAATCCAGCTTCCTGCTTCAGTGCTCATCAACTTTTCCAGCCCATTACTGCAGAGCAGTAACTGCAGAACAGTAGGTGTTCTGGAATCTATGGTTGCGTCTCATCCGGAAAACGAAAGATGGGCTTTAAATAGGGGTAAAGGTGCTGTTATTAACTTAATGACAACTTCCCAAGAATGGGAGGAGGTAAGGATAAAACTGTGATCATTTCCTTTATGAAATATTGCGAGGGACCCATGTCACTAATCTTCTGGAAAGCAGCACTGGCATCTAAGCCTTGCCCTGACTTGCATTTCAAAGGTAAAAGGCTGGACCTTATGGATTTACTTCTCCAGTATGTTTATACAGGAACCAGAAAGGTTTTCTTTAGTCCTATACTTGGATTTCTCACAAATTGGGATTTCAGGCTCATTGTGCTGCTACAGTGAGAAACGCTATTTCTAATGGACATGGATGTCTGCAAATCCTGGGGATGGGCAAAAAGAGCACTGAGATCTTTCTGACTGTGATGTCTGTCTTCCCTGTCCTCTGTCAGGAGTTACCCACGTCTTTGCAGTGGTTCTACTGACAGATTATGCTTAGAATAGAGAATAAATGACTTTTGGGTCTTTTGACCTTTCAGTATCTCCAAGCTTTGTCAACTAAGCATTCCTCCCTCATGATGTTCTTTTTTCTGCAGAGAAATTTACTGAGGAGGAGATTTAACTCTCAGAAGAATAAGAAAACATGGCAAACTACCATAGATCTGGACATTACATTTCTACCCAAGTTCCTTTGTTTTCATACTGAATCACTATGGAAGATTGCTGCAATTTCTGCTTCTTTCTCCAAACCAAAATGAAGAATTTTTATTGAAGACAAAATATTAACATGCCAGTTGTCTTTATCTGCTTTAATTGTAGGTTTATTCTTTTGTGGAGTGGAAAACAGAGCAGGTGTTTCATAAAGCTTAACCAGGGGAATGCCCTTTTTAAAAAAAAAATTATTAGTAAGTGATAAATGCTGTGGTTTCTTTGTCTGAAGTAACTCAAAATAAATGTTATGCTTTTGCTATCATAATCTTCCACAAGTGTCACTAATCTACTCTAAAACATTTATCTTGTATTTAAAGGAAAAGTCATTACAGCTGTATTAGAAAAACACAATTTCATTTCAGGCAGTAAGTGGTCATTTCTTGAGGCACTACTGCAGCTGCAAATCAGAAACCAGAAACTCATACACAAACTCACCCGCTTGCAGTAGGTGGGTCCCATTCGTCATCACTCAGCCCTGTATCATGAAATGGGTGGTTTCGTGGTTTGCTTGGAGGGGACAGGCTAGTCTGCTTAGGACTCCTCCATTCATAGGTGTTGAAGTTGTATCCTGAAGCCTGATAGCTGTGCCCTAAAAAGATGAATTACGTCTTTACAGCACTGTATATGTTGTGATGACAGAAAGTTGTATCTGTGGAACTGGGTTCTCAAGAACCTGGATGTGGGCTCATGGTTGCTACCTTTTATTGCACTAGTCATCAGCTATTTAGAAGAATGAATGACCTAAATTATGCCTGAAATTAGGTGTGCTCTAGAGTTTCTCCTTTAAAAGTCCACTAAAAGTAAAATCTTATATATCCAACACCATTGTCCTGTTGTTTGTGTGCCAGCTGCATCTGATGTTTTAGCTCTGGACATTTTCACAATCTATCAATTTCCATTTTGACAGCATACACTGAATGCTAGTGATTCCATCACACATGCTATGGACATGTTGGCTCTGTGGTAACATGGTCATGTTTAACATGCCCAGAATTAAACATCAGGAATTCCGAAAGTGGTGCTTCAGACCTACTGACAAGTTTGTGGGGTGCATTAAAAAAGCTCATCAACTTGGCCCTGCATAAAAGCCCTCCTGGGAATCTCTGTACACATGCCCCTTCATGGAAGAGGGACCTTTACATGGCCACGGGAAGCTCACCTTGCAGAAAGTGACTTCTCTATCAGTCATTTCTAAACACCTCAAGGCTGTGTAAGTGGTATCAGATGGCCTTTATACCTGAAGAGTTTATTTCTGGATGCTTTTGTTATACAAGCAATGTTGGTATTAGTTCAGTAGTATTTCTTTAACTCAATTAAGTGTAATTTGAATTCCAAATAGCAACGAGATAGTCTGGCTTCCAAGTGATGTATCAAGCAGAACACATGGAGCGACTTGTCAGAAGCAAATGTTGATCTGATAAGCAAAATCCATCAGGGTACAGATGCTATATATATTTTTCCTCTCAACATATTTCTTTTCTACCTCTATAGATGGTGTTTTCTGATGTGCATATTGGATTAGGAAGTTCTATTTTGTTGATGACTAACGATTACTACTTCTGCCACCTCACTAAAGAGGGCAATTGGATTCCATAAATCAGTCTGGAATGAGTCTGGAATTGAGTCTCCCTCAAATCCCACATAACTCCAGAGTTGTGTGTGTTTTCCAAATAACTGGCAGACATTAACATACTTCTAGGTTCTAGGAAGGGTTCTGGTTGTGAAAATGTGACTGCTGTGTGTGGGAGGCTCTGGATTAGCAAGGCAGACACATTAGACAAAGGTACAAACTGGGGTATTACCTCAGAGAGAGAAAAGACTGTTCACCAGCATTAAATTACTACCTAACAGGATAAAGCATTATCTGGTGCTCCAGAAACATTTTCCAAACTCTTCAATTTGCTTAGCCTGTGCTTATGCCAAGGAAGGTTTGGAGAGAAGCCGAACTCAACTTGACAGGTCAAGACAGAATGAACTTAGAAATGTGGCACATTACTGACACAGCAAAGGATGAGGCACAAATCTGATTACACTCGGGCTGTTTAGGAGAAGTGACGTGCATCCAGCCAAGTCTGGGAAAACGTATCTGCTTTGAGATACCGGTTTAGTATTGGCATGGCATCCAAAACATCAGATGTTTGGACAGCAGTCTGGGCCTCGATTCTTTCAACAGTTGAACAAGCTGTTGCAAATATCAATTCAACCACAAAATGAGAACTATTATTTTGGGACTTTTTCAGCAATACTCCTTGGAACTTAAAAATATCATAAGAAAATCTAAAATTATTTATTTTGATAAACTGACCAAATCAATTACAAATAGGAAAAGGGGACAAATTCATCCTGACTCTAATAACGGTGACACAAATTATACAGGGGGAATATAGCCCAGTATGTTGAGTTTTTAACAAAGTGTTACATGTAAGAGCAAATTAAAAGTATCATGTAGAAAACAGGAGTTATATTTAAACATACCGAGACTGTCTTGTTTAAAGTAAGTTGATACCAAATATATACACAAAAAAAAAAAAATTAGGAAAAAAATGGCTACTAGTAGTGACATCAGCTACTTCATGGTCTCAAATAGCTCAGCAGGTTTCAAAGGAAAAATTCTACTTTCCAGAAGAACGGCCAGTGTTATCCCTGAGCAGGCACATTAGAGAACAGCCATGAAAGTAACATGCAGAGAACTTCAGTTTATATGAGAAATGCACTGGGCAGAGCTTGGTTTCAGTTCTCTGCATTAGGGTACAAAACAGCTGTCCATGAGCTATTACCTACGCTCCTGGAAAGCAAGATAAAGAAACGGAGAAATAAAATTGAAAGAATGTGTGTAACCAGAGTGAGTGAGAAACGTTATTTGGGGTAAGGATCTAACTGCCCAAATAGCTGCCAGGTAGTGGGAATGCCTGCTTTACTATGGAAATAAATGCTTTAGAGAGTTAATTAAAGCACTGAGGCTGCATGGAAGTTATCCTTCCCGTTATTTCAAAATGTCTGTATCCCTTCCTGCCTAAGTAAATGTGTCTTACAAATTAAAATGAGATTATTTGAGAATCCTACATAAAACAGTAGTCAAACAGAAGTAGAAAATTTTAGTGTTAAGGAAAATCCTGTCTTTAAATAGAATGATTGTTTTTGAGGACCAAAAGTTCAATGTTCATGTTGCAGGAGTGAGGAAGAAGCAAAAGATTTACAAATCATACGCAACGCCTAATGTTCCCCCTGCAGTGGTTTATAATAAATCTGTTGTGAGTTAAAAATTACTGAATATGGGCATCAACCTCATTAACATCTTCAGTGTGTTGTGTGCCTTGCATTGATCTGTATTTGAAGGATAGACTCATTTAGTTGTGGATGAGGTATGGACTAGGCTATTCAGATGTCAGTAAAGCTAACAAAAGCCTGTTAATGTATTGATTAATGTTTCATAACACATCAAATTGTCATGAAAGAATGAGTCTGAAGCCAGCCAAGTGTAAGAAATCATGCTGCCTGGCAAGGTGTGTGGTCATAATGAGACAGCAGCACATTACAAAGTACAAGGTTTAAAGTTGGTACCAATAAAGTTCTCTTTAAGCAAAGGAAGGTCAGCCGTGAAGGCAATAACTTCTACTCCAAAGGTCAAACTCATTCTTGACAGTACCTTGATTTCCAAAGCTGGTGTCAATACCAGAGCCGTCCCATGACTCTACTGCGCTGTCAACACTTGGGACTGCAGTGGAATAGACATCTGAGAGCTTCCCAGATTTCTGTGCAGCAGAGGTTTCATCTTCAGCATCACTCAGTTCACTTATGTGACTCACAGGGACAGAAAATTTCTTGGGACTGGTAGCTGAACAGGATTACAAAAAAACCCAAACAAACCAGGTTAAAAAAAAACAGTGGTCATTGCTTTACTGCAGTTCTAAGTATGCTTTTTATTACCGCCATGATGTGTTTCCAGGGATGCCCTAAATGCTTGCTAATCTGTAACAACACCACATTAAAGGCCACTGATGCTACCCTTGTCCACACTCACCATCTGTCTGCTTCTTGATTTTCAAGGTGACGGTTTCTCCAGCCATCTGTAATAAATGAATGGCTTCACTCAAAGGTTTTCCTTTCAGACTGCTACTGTTTATTGCTAGGATCCTGTCTCCTATGTGAATTGCCCCAGTCCTGCAATAAGAGAGAGGAGTAGAACACTGAGAAGAGAGCATAAAAAGCAACAAAGGCAATTTCTTTGCATATTTGGAGCATGAAAGTCTCTCCCTCCTTCCTTCCTTCCTTCCTTCCTTCCTTCCTTCCTTCCTTCCAAC